>JANAVB010011086.1:30000-177987 GCA_029216955.1 Iris pallida | reverse complement strand
ATATATATATATATATATATATATATATATATATATATATATATATATATCTCCATTTTGTGATGAGAGAACTAGGGTTTCGTCCTGCAAGCGGCGGCAATGGCGGGATCGGTGGAACAGGCCCTCATTGGGACCCTGGCGCTCTGCCTAACTCCCTCGGATCTAGTCGGACGGTCGATACCTGGCACCGGTGGCAGGGGGACAACCACACGAAACGGGGGGCGGATGGACAACGGTGCAGCGGAGAAGACGATCGAACACATGAGCAAATACACGGAACAAGGAAAACATGAGCAGCAACCTGCCAGAGAGACGTCAACCCCAACGAAGAACGAAACCTGGAGGTGGAGGCGCCCGCCGTAACGATCTGGGGAGGCAACCTCCAACTCGAGGCCCGGTTGCAACAGGGAGACAGTCGACTACGGAAACGGGCACAACTCCAATGGCAAGACATGAAGGGGCTATTGCAAATCAAGGAGGAAGGAACGTTGCTAGCACAAGCCGAGGTGAGAATATAGCCACATGGCAGGACCCTATCATCCAACAATCCTCACCGAGAAGCAGCAGATCGTGGGCGGAGATTTGCAAACCGACGATGAACCAATCGGAGGAGTCGATGGAGTATGTTACACCAAAGCAAGTCGAAAGAGGAAACCGGGCTATTTTCACCACTGAGGAGATTAATGAAACAGTAGCATACTGGTCTAACACGCTGATTCTATACGTGCTAGGAGACCGACCATTCTATAGACAAATAAGAGTGTACGCTATGCGAGTCTGGTAGCCCCGGGGCAGTATGGAATTCTTTGCCCGAGAAGATGGCTTCTTCTTTGTCAAATTTGGGTTAGCAGAGGATGTGGACAGGATCCTCCATGGAGGACTGTGGACTTTTGATGGGCGGTTGATCATTATAAAAAACTGGCAACCTAACCCCAAATGCGAGCGTGAAGTGCTACATTCTATTCTAATCTGGATCCGTCTCCCAGGATTGCCCATCCAATATTGGAATAAGTCTATGATGATGAAATTGGCCAGTTTGATAGGTCGTCCTTTAAAAGCAGATGAAGCCACTCGGACGAGCTCTCGTCTACAGTATGCCCGAATATTTGTTGAAATCGAAGCTGGGACTCATCTCCCACGAGAGGTCGCTTATGAAATACCAAGTGGTGAAGTTTACTATCAGGCGGTCGACTACGAATGGGTCCCCCCGAGTTGCCAAAAATGTAAACACTTCGGCCATTTGACGCAAGCTTTCTACGTCCATGAAGAACAACCGAGGGCAGGAACAGAACATGAAGAGACTAGCATCATCCAAGAGGAAGGGGCTTCACAACCTGAAGCTAACTACATGCAAGAGGAAGGAGCCATTCAACTTAGAACGCCTGCTGCGATAACAAGCACCACAGGAATTACCCAAGGAACGATGACTGAGGAAGGAAACATGGATAACACTACAAAAAGGATGATGGATATGGAGACTCCCCCCTCATTGTCTATACAGATACACATAGGGGAAGAAAATCGGGACCAGATGGAGGGGAACAACTACGAAGAGCTGTACGAAACCGAAAGAGGAAAGGAGGTATTGGGCGGAGAACTGGTGCTATTCAATGCGAAAAGCTTAGCAACGTCGAAGTGAAGAACTACTGGATCAGGTAAAGGCGCCAATACACAGGCGAAAGTAAACAATGGGACGTCTACCAACTCAAGCCGGAAATGCCAGGCCACGGCCACAGTAAACGAAGAGCGACCATCATACAACCCTCAAGTTGATACAAATCAAGATCCAGAGAATAGACATGAGGAAGGGATAAAGCAACTACAACTTGTCGTTGATAACCCGGCCTGGCGCAAGCACATTCAGGATGGACAGCTACCGGTCACGGGAGATACAGGAGAACTGCTGCAACCTACCCAAAGTGCTAGCGGAGAAGAGATGTTGGGTCACCAAACAGGTATTTAATGTCTATTATTGTATGGAATATTCGTGGTGTTTGCTCTATAGGTAGATGGAGGGAGGTTCGTAATCGTCTAGAGCTTGAGCACGGTACTATCAGTGCCCTGTTGGAGACTAAAATCAAATCTGACAATATGTTAGCTCGGAGGACACCGCTAAATTGGGCGCAGACTAACAACTTGGCGACGAGTGACATGGCTCGTATATGGCTCCTTTGGGACAAGGCTCATTAGGAAGGTCACGTTATCCAGATATCGGACAAACTCATTGCAGTATCTTTTTCTCATCGGGGTGGGCTACAGTTCATATTGGGGGCCATCTACAAACATAATGAGCTAACATGGAGTTTGTCCTAATGTGCTATATGAACGCTATAACCATTTTGAATTCTTTCCTTCACAACTAAAAACTTTATGTCAACATCCTTTGACTTATACAAGTTTCTGTTATTATTGGAATACAGTACTGCTGATTTATTGTCATACCATAATTTTATGTGGTCTTTCAACACCGTACTGTAGGCGCAGCCTTGTGACAATTTTGCAACCATATTCCCTGAATAGAAACCCTACAGCATGTTATAAACCTTGCTTTCATGATGGAAGAAATTATGAGTGCATGTTTGACACACATCCAAAAATATATCTCCATTAGTCAGCATAACCTGATGTGGATCTCCTGCTGTGTTAGCATCCAACAAAATCGGAGTCGGAATACCTTATGATCTCCAGAATTATTCCATCTCCTATAAAGTGCATATAATTTCTTGTTCTCTATTAGTTACTTAAGTAGTTTGGCTGCTACCCAATGATCCATCCATATATGCTTAAATATCTGCCTAACATCCAAATTATGTACGCAATATCCTGACGCGTACATAGTTGTGCATACATTAGACTCTCTACAACTGATCATGAAGGAAAAATCTATTGTATTTTCTTAATTTTAAGGCTAACCTTAGGGCACTTATTTGAGACCGAATTTGTCTCCTTTAACGAGATGTGTTACCTGGTTTGCATTAAATACTTCAATCAATGTACAAAACCAGAAAATTATTTCTACTCCCACTGAACTTGTGATACACACAATCTTCAACAGTGTTCATCTCAAAACCAAATGAGATAGTCACTTGTTAAAACTCAAAGTATCTTTGACGAGAAGCCTGCTTGAGTCCATAAATAGATTCTATCAGTTTGTGAACCATATATTTTGGGTCTTCTGACACAAAGTTTTCTGGTTGCACCATATAAATTATTTCGTCAATGTTACCATTGAGAAATACCATTTTGACATCCATTTGATGTAGCTCAATATTAAAATGTACAACAAGTACTATGATTGGTTTAAAAGAGTCTTTCAAAGAAACCGAAGAGAAAGTCTCTTTATTAAACAATCCCTTCCTCTTCTCTTGAGGTTGTTGAGTTTGTTCCTCAGAAACAATTACCTTATCTTGAATGGGGGGTGCCTTTATGTTGTCTTGTTGAGGTAGCTCAACATCAACTTATAGAGGTAATTCGACATTGTCTTATTGAGGCTCCAAATTCACTTCTTGATCAATGACAGGTGCAGAATCTTGCATATCGTCAAAAGTGATAGTAGGAATCGCAATCGATTCCTCCTCAAAGACAATGTCATTGACTTTATTTCTTCCCCAAACTCAACATCCTCAAAAAAATAAAAAATATTACACTTCTCGTCTAAAATAAATTTTTATTTTTGTGTTTAGTACCACGTGGTTCCATATGCAAGGTTTCTTTATAGGACGCAATAGTTTCTAGTGATAATAGCATGTCATGAACATTAAAAAAAATAATACCAACATTATTTTGAATTTAAAGATAGATCAAACTTTATTGTTCCCAAATGAACAATGATAAATAAGATTGTCAAACAAGAAAACTGAAACTAAATTTCGTCTAAAAGACGGTACAATAAAAGCTTTAGATAAAATTGTCTATCAAATCCAATAATAACTAATATCCAAAATTTGTCATATTGCATCCACTTCTACCGACTTGTCGTCTCCCACATAGATGTGTCTTTCACCATCAATTGGCTTTCGGTAGATCTGGCAACCCTTTCTTTATACGCCATGCGTGGGGTGTCCCGACTTGCCACAAAAGAAACAACCATTAGCCTCAGTTTGTTGTTTCTTTTGCACTGGACCCTTAGTAGCTTCTGTATTCTTTCGCTTAGTGCCCTTATACTTGTCTTTAGGGGTGGTAGCCAAATTAGCACTTTCAGTTTTATCTTGCTTCAATCTCTCTTCTTCTTATACACAGTACGAAATGAGCTCATTTAGAGTCCATTTTTCCTTTTGACAGTTGTAACTGACCTTGAACTGATTGTACTGTGTAGGAAGTGAGAGCAATACCAAATAAACGAGCAAGTCATCCGACAAATCGAGCTTAAATGCCTTAAGTTTTGAAGCAATATGAGACACCTCCATGATGTACTCCCTTATGTTACCTTTGCCTTTATACTTCATGGTAATCAAGCGCAACAAAAGTGTGCTTGTTTTTGCCTTATCATTCTTTGCAAATCGCTTCTCGATTTCAGCAAGGAATTGTTCGGCATTAGTAACCTCATCAGATACTGCACCCCTGAATGCCTTTGGAATACCGTGCTTTATGATCATTAGACTCATGCGGTTTGAGCGTTCCCACTTCTCGAAGTTCGCTCTGTCACCAGATGAACTGTCATCCTTAGGAGTAGTGGGACGCTCAATCCTGTATGCAAGGTCTAGATCCATACAACCGAGAATAATATATATGTTCACTTTTCAGTCCTTGAAGTTTGTCCCGTTAAGCATTGGAACTGAGTTCAGATTAGCAGATATTGTAGCAACACTAGCTGTAAGGAGAACAAAAAATAAATAAACAAATATGCTCTAATTAATAACCAAAGAATAAAAGATAGTCAAACAAATTCAAATAATGGTGAACCCCATCTCAAGATACCTAGTGCATCATTAATATCAAGTCTTTGGACAGTGATATTAACTGCAAGTGGTACTCTTGGTGTAGTGATCAAATGTTGACAATAAGTCATGTCAAATAGTAAGCCTATCTTTGGATCGAGTTATTATTCACATGTAAACCGTATAATTGTCACACATTTATCACCACAAGTATGTGTGCAATTCGGCCAAGTATTAACCTTCCTTTGGGCCGGCTAATACCCGCATGAATATGCACACACAAACATCCGACATCCCTCGTAGACTATCTACGCAAGAGAGGTCACTTTGGCGACATCTTGTTTCAATGAGTCTACTTAGAATATTGGACAACTATTGCTAGTCATAAAAGGCACCAAAAAAATTGAATGTTGACTAAATTTTACAAAACTGAATCAAGTCCAAAACTTTATATACATGCATATTCATAAGATTATTACTCAAATAAAGTAATCAAAAGCATAATCATGAATTTCAATTTGGCAAAATTGGATATTATCACTATAACAAAATTCATGAAATAATCTACGGAGGATATGCATCCAAAGATAATATCAAATAATACATAAGGATTACTTTAAATAGAATAATCTATAGAAGGTCAAATATATGCATTAACATATTATATCAAATAATCTATAAGGATTATTTCAAATAAAATAATCTACCGAAGACAAAATCCTAATTTTAATTTGAAAAACAATCATATATCTTAAAGATATCTCCTTTAATCATATGCATGTGAATCTCTTTACATGATTCAAACAAATATTCTTAATTTGACTAAACTGAGCATTGACTAGAAGGAATAACTAGAAGGAATAATTCCAAAATATCTACATAATTAATATCAAATTCCATGTCAAAGAAAGAAAACATACAAGTAAATTTAAGGAATTTGATCCTAGACTAACTTGTACAAAATTCACATACATCAATTATCAGCATATGCAAGAGACTTCATATCTAAGTTCCATTCTAACAATAGCAAAATATGAAGAAGAAAAAAATCCTAGAACTTTAAAAACTACAGAATAAGTTTAAGATTCGCACAAACAAAACGGCTAAAACTTTTAAGCTTTTTTTTTTTTCAGAATTCACATGAATCCTACAGAAATCAGAAAAAAAGTGAACATATAAAAGAGAACTTGGAAATCTAAGCGAATTAACATAAAAATCGCATCCTAACAATCGTAAAATCCTAGCTTTTTCCAATAAAACTTTACAGAGCTGCAGCATAAGTTGAAGATTCACATCAAACTCAGACAATAAACCGAAATTAGAAAGAACTCGACACTCTAGACAGAAACCAACAACTGAAATCCCACAAAAGATGCACAAAAGTCTGAACTTTTTTATTATAAAAATCGCAAGTTCCAAGTACAAAAAACTAAAAAATTCAATTTTTTTTTGAATTAACATATTCCTTCAGAAAACAAGAAGTAAACATATACAAGAGGACTTAGAAAGCCAAGTAAATCAGCATCGAAATTCAATCCTAAAACCCTAAATTAAAATAGATCGAGCGATCTAGGGATTCCGTACAACAACAAAAATTGATTCTAAAACTTCAAAATCATGAATCAAACAAGGGTGGCTCTGATACCACTTGTTAGAAATTGTATCGTACCCTGTCGATTCATGAGATGAAGAACATAAATATAAATTAAATTGCGAAAGCGTACCTGAATCCATTGTCTTTGCTTGACGGATCTTGAAGCACACGTCTCTTTATGGGGTTTGATCTTCCAACCCGCTACGGCCCTTAATAACAAAGATGGAATCTTTGTTCCTCTCTTTGTTGATGGGGATATAGAAGAGAATAGAGAAAACCCTCTCTTGGTGGCCGTATGAGTTGGGGACCATAATCCTAATGAATACATATATATAGATATGTGTGTTGTGATATTTCTAATTTGGTCCCTCATCAAATTAGAATTATCTCCGGTATCTACACATTAATTCCATGACAATTATACCCTTAAGCCAATTTTCCAAATAGACCACTTTAATTTGGCTTAATTATTTAGATAGCCCAAACACAATTAATTTTACATGTGTAGCCCCATAATTATTGAATAATTCCAACAAAAACAGATAAATGAGTGGAAGTGGACTTTAGATACTTCTTAAACTTTTCTATGATACTTTATTTCTTGTTGTGCTTACTCCTTTGCTACTTAATACAAAGTTCTGATACTCCTAGGTTTGTGTTTTTTTTGTTACTCAAAACAGACTTGTATGTTCTATTCTTGCATGGGCTTTTTTTGTTTTAATCTTAATTTTGATTCAAAGAAATACAATATTATATTTATACATGTTACCTTCTATATAATGTTCCGATACAAGGTTGAGGTTTTATTGTTATAACACTTTATTTTGTCTGATTTATCGGATTTTTGCATGCTATGCGTTATTGTCTCTGATGGTTAGGATTTTATATTGTAGTTTTATACATAGTTACTACAAAAATACTGTTAATTAGCGACTGAAATTAGCGACGAAAATAAAAAGTCGATAAGTAGCGACGGATTAGCGACTGACTAGCTACTGATATTTTATTTAAAATACAGTATAAATTTACATCGCTACTTCCGTCACTAGTACGTCGCTATATACATACCGACTGCTTAGCGACGAAAAGTTCCGTCGCTGGTCACGAGTAAAAGTGAAACAATAACTCTTTCTTTATTATTCTCAAATTTTCACCCAAAATCGATTTCTCTCCAAAGCCTCTGCAACCCCGACTCCTCCAACTACCCAAATTCTGACGACCTCCTCCTCCTCCTCCTCCGACCAGACCTGCCCTCTCCTTCGCCTCCTCCTCCGCCTGGTCCCCTCCTCCTCCTCCTCCACCTCCTCGTCCTCCCTCTGGCCAGAAGTCGACACCCTCCTCCTCCTCCTCCTCCTCCTCCTCCTCATTTTTCCCCTCGGACCAAATGCCGGTCCCCTCGCATGGTGACCCCCCTCAAACCCGACGTTCCTCCGGTCAGACCCCATCCTCCTCCGCCGAAGGTAAACCCTAACCCTCATTGCTATTTTATTTAATTATTACATTTGTGATTTTGGAGGGCATATAAATTTAGATTTTGGTGTTGGACACGTATACACACGATACATTGGACATGGACACGAGACACGACATGGACACTTGTTGATTCTATTTATGTATCCCAATTTTCGGATATTATTCAAAATTTTAGATATTGGATTTGTATATCCGAATTTGTTTCAGATTTTATGGAACATGGATACGAATTCCGATATTCAGATATTCAGATACAAATTTGAGGTTGCCCATTCTAATGTTGGGTTTTCGAATATTATTCGTAGATCATGGACACTTGTTGATTCCGTATCCATATCCAAAATTTCAGATACTATTTGAAATTTTGGATACTTGGTTCGGATACCAGAATTTGGTTCGGATATTATGGAACATGGATACAAATTGCGATCTTAAGATATTCGGATATGAAGTTTGATATTAAGATATTCGGATACCAATTCGAGGTAGCCAATTCTAATTTTGGGTCTTCGAATATTATTCGAAATTTGTGATATTGGATTAGAATATCCGAATATTTTTTCTGATACTAAGATTTCGAATCCGTTAATATTAAATATCTTTCTTAAATATATTTTAACTTTAGAGTGGTGTTCTAAGGTTATCAATACTATATAGGATTGTGAATATTAATTAGTTATTAACATAGTTTGAAGTATCGGTCGATACATGTGGATACGGCCGATACTGTAACCTCCTTAAATCGAATTCTAGAAATTTTCCAAATTTTTGAAATTTATATTTTTCTAAATATTTTCCCTGAATCTTCAAAATCACGAATTTTGATTTATTTTAAATTATATATATATATATATATATAATAAGTTATTTCGAAAATCTTAATAGATTAGATTCGTATATATGAATATTTTGAAAACTTATTAGCCATTAGGACTATTGAATTTCAACTGTTTGGGGGCTAAGGGACTAAGATATGTCACGCCCCGATCCCGCTAGGGTCGTCCGCCTTGCTTGGATCCCTGCGGGATCGTTCGTCCTCGCTAAGGCGTGATGCCGTGCAAGCCTAAGTTGCGCTTGCACAAGGCTAAGTGCCTGCACAAAACAACTAGTCAAGCAAAACACACGCACGCACCCATTTATTGCAGAAAACCAAATATTGGACACAGAGATTTGAAATAGAAATACTTATTTTATTGATAAACTTGATAGTAATACAAGTACAAAGCTTTGCAAACTCAGATTGCCTTATCTTGGCTACATGATTCTCTTTAAAACTCTCTTTTAAAAATAGTTGCAATGTCCATACATCATATCCCTTTATTATATGCTGGAAATGTAAAGACACCTTCAAAGGAAAAGAAACTTGCAACTTGACTGGAAATGAAAGGAAGCTTCGAGGCAATCCACAGCTCTACTGGGCTAGACGAGCTTTAGTGCCTCACTTGAAATCCCTCTCTCTTTTGCTTTCTGAAAAAGATGCCCACAACGTGGGTCAGCACCACATCATGTACTGGCGAGCGGCTTTTCGTGGAAACTCACAAATATCTGCACTAATTCAACATATGAAGCTACATATTTACTAGTGCTTTTTATACTTGTCTAGGTTCTTTTTAACAATTTATAAGAAACATGACAGGAGAATATATTTCATAACTAACTTACCCATCGCCGACAGTTATCCCTGCACAAGACAGGTTAAAACAATTTGTATATGATATAAAGGTATATTATTTAACTCTGCATCTCTTGTTGGGCTGCAATGCACTCTGATTTCATAAATGCACCTAACTATATGTTGGTCCACGAGTCATTTCCCGTGATTAGCCACTGTGACACATGGGTTCAGCTCATCGCTATTTGGACATTAATGCAACACCCGAGGTTTCTTGTACCTCGAAATGTCTAGACAATCTCCCCTAGGCCGAGCGATTTCAGGCACCCCTAGAACCGCCCGAGAGATCTAGTTTCCTTGTGCTCAAGTTGTCCAGGACCTATGCATGTTCTGTAAGGCGACTGTTATGCAACACATGTATTTGTGCTTTGCTTTGGTTTATAACAGAGCTATATCTCCTAATTTTGGGACAATTCTCTTTACTGTGGCAACGTATACAAGTCCGTCTGTACACATCTAAATATTTGAAGCATATTCATAGGCAATAGATATTATTCATATGGAAATAGATGAAGCGACAACATATAATCCAGCACATGATTCAATTGATTATCTTCTCTTTATCTTTTGTTATTGTGGTATCGTTGATCGTAGGGATGAGGCAACAGAGTGGACTAGAGATCATTTTAATTAGGGCGTACAAATAAATGCAAGCCCGGTTAGAGCAACTCACCAAGATGAACCTTAGTTGAGAGAAGGAGGGACTTTATGCGCCGTTCATGTTCTGTGTATGTCTATGCGTCCTCCTGCATAGGCACCAACATTCGATTAGCATACTTCAGTCTCTTTCTCTCAAGATTCGGAATGAATGTGATATGCGATGAAAGCGAACAATGAAAACCAATCATCGAAAACTAACACGAAAACACATTCATCAAAACCAAGCAGCGAAAGAAAACATCCAATGAAAACTATTGGACTCATTTCAATAGAAGCTGATCCATCAGTTGGAAAGGTTCATTGCATTTTATTCGTGATCAATCGATACGGACAATGGTTTCCCCAAACACTCAGTTCGAGACTAAGTCAGTAAGCCGTGGGTATTACATAGTGGACCGCCAGGAGCGGGGCACTACAAGGTATAATAAATATCATATTTGAAACTTAATTGTTGTATATAAGCTTGAGCTCATTAAATTTACCTATAATATATGATATTTTGGGCCAAGATTAATTTTACGTAAAAAATACTTTATTTAATTATAGATGTCAATGAAGGAATTTTTCTTGGATTGGTTCTCATTGGGCTATTGGCCCAATTCATGAAGATATTTTGGTAGGGTTTCATGGAAGCTCCTCCTCACAAGTTTGGGAGCATGTCTCACCATTATTTAATGGGGGCTCTCCATTTCTCATCCACACAAATTCTAATGCAATCCAAGTGTATCGTGTCTATGTCCACCTATCTTATTCCAATTCTTTCACATTTATATTTTTTTCCTACCCGTGTCCGACACATCACCACTGGCACCTCCTCCATCCTGACCCCCATCAAGAAGCCGCCATGACGCCTGGATCATCCTGGGCCACCCTGCCAGAACCTCCTCATCACCATCATCCACCACGGCCACATCAGCCCTACTCCGACACCACCATCGCGCACGCCTCCACAGCAACCCGCCCCTACCATCATCAAACACCACAGAATATCCCCACCACCACCGATCCCATTTCCTCGGCCATCGCCACCACCACGGCCGGCAACTTTCCAACACCACCACCAAAACCGACTATAACCGCCCAATCCCAAAAGAAAACTCGGTAAACCCACTCACCTCGACTTCCTCCGGCGACCCCATCCTCTGCGGCCACCGTACTCCTCCCGCAGCCGTACTCCCCCAGACGCGACCGCGACCACGGTGTGCCGCCTCACTGATCTGTGCCGCCGCGTGCAGCGGTGTCCCCGGTGCACCCTCGGCCCGGATCTGCCGTGCCTCTGTCCAACACTCTTGGCCGCATCCTTCTTCCCTCTGCCTCGCCTCCTGGAGTCGGCGATCGCCGGAGCAGTAGAACGAAGGTGAGCCTCTCCATCACTCCCCCTCTTCTGTCTCTCTCTCAAAAATTTGGGTTCGATTTCAATGAGAAATGACCAGAGCCCTCCCTTTCCTTATTTAAACTTCATTAATTTGATTATTTTGTAATGCTTACTAATTCTAAATAGCAGTAGATTATGGTATAAATTTAAGGCTTCCTTTGCTTGGGCTGAGCCCAATTTATTTCATGTAAATTTATAATAGTGCATAATTATTATATATTCTGTGTGTATATATATATATATATATATATATATATATATATATATATATATATATATTATATATATATATATATGAATAATATATTTTGGGCAAAATTTAGGTGTATATGTATATGCTTTTGTATACGTCTATATTTCTAACTATTAATTTATTATTATTGGGACTAATAATATTTTGGGTTTAATTACTTGGGTCATAAATATAGCGTCTCTGCATATGGGTTGAATGGATTTTTGGGCCTAGCTAAATAAGGCCTTATATATATATATATATATATATATATATATATATATATATATATATATATATATATATATATATATATATATATATATATATATGGATTTTTGGGCCTAGCTAAATAAGGCTTTATATATATATATATATATATATATATATATATATATATATATATAATATATGTGAATAATTTGGGCCTTGGCCCGCGTATACAATTAGTACCTTTTAAAAAAAATTGACCTAAAGCCTATCTTTAAAATATATTTGGGCTATGGGCTATACATATAAAATCATTGGCTTAAATTCTATTTGGACCACCATTTTTTTAGGTTACCTAGTTATATATATTTTTTTTCCAATACCTTCTAAAATAATTATGAAAACCTTATTGCATTTTGAGTAGATTTTTATTACTACTAATGTAGCTATGAGTATTGTTTATTAGACTAATTCTTAAATTTTTTTTTAATCACCCCTTGGTCATGACTAATATAGTCGTTTCCTATCCTTTGATCATGGACTACTACCTCGACTTCGATATTCGTGCCAACTCTGAACCTAGACTTCTACATACCAACTAGGCTTTTGGACTATTCTGGACTGAATGGAACTGTCCGTGTTATTATTTGGGACCACTTGTGGAGCATAGAATCGGTACCTAATCTGTATCGACACGTTTGTGTCGTGCACGTCGACTTCCAACTAAATTGAGGCGAGTACATTCTCTGATAATTTTCCATTCATGGTATTTACTATGTTTGTCACGACCCGCATCCGCTTTTCGGGATACGAGTGCGTGTCCAAGCCAGCCTACGCCGCAGAGTCGACGGTAGAACGCTGTCAAGCCTGCAATAAATAAATGCTCAAAATAAACTTTATTGCTCATCCACATTTCTAAATTGATTACAACATTTACAATATTTATATTTGAAGAAAGTATAAGGTTCTTACAATTAATGTAAATGATACCACATCTATCTAATTTTTAAGTTTCTGCCTGCTAGTACACCCATATCTCCCAATGCTAAGTGAAGTCACAACTAACCTGAAAAATATTGGTTTTCAGTCAGGAATGGACCAAGCACACAAACCGACGGCAATGCGAAAACATAATAGAATTCACAAGACATGAAAATATCATATATGAGATAAAACTAGAAAGTAACTGATGTCATGGTATCTCTAGAAAGCAAGTAGGTAACTCCACAACAAGATGTATCAACTGGACAAACATGTAACTAGGATGTCATGACAAGTGGTGAAGAAAATAAGAAAAGCAAGTAAAAGACAACTATCTATGTGTTTTGAAATATCTTGTTCGACATGTGAACAGCTAAAGGGTAAATCCGGCACCCCGCACGTGAATTATGCGACTGCTATCTGACAAGAATAGACATTTTGGGGATATTTCTGGGTAGTCCACATGTCTAGTAAGATATTTCTCCGCCCAGCTAGTACTCATGGAATCCAGTCGCAAGCATGGTAATCATGTAAAAGACAATCACGAAGTATAAACAAATCCATGATACTAATCCGTGTGACAACGTGTCATCAAGCACGAGAGCATATGTATAAACCTGAAATAGAAAACTACTATGAATCGAAAGCAATATGAAAGTGTACTTGCCTGAATCCTTGCACAAACCGTAGTCACAAGTCGAGGATGAGGGGATTGTCGATCTAGAAGCTGTCAACCTATAACAAATATCGTACCACAAACCATGCACGAAAACCACAAGTCAATTCTAAGGTTCTAGTTCTAAATTCATGGAATAAATGGCTAATGGGTTACTAATCTAATAATAGTTAATTCTGAAATAAATTACTTAAAAACCTAATTTAACCTAATAATAATCTGAATATAATCTAAACATGCAAGTTTGACCATAAAAAGTCATGTTTCTAATTTTGGAAACCATGACATGCAAATCGAGACGTACCATTGACTATCTAGTCAAACGTCGTGAACTCAAGGTTTTGGAAGTGCACCTTGATAGATTTCAGTGCCACGATTGCGCTGGAATCAACCGTACCACAAATTCACGTTTTGGTCAAAAGATATCGCCGTTATGGCTAATCGTGACCAAAACGGTGATTTACCGATCAATTCTGAGTTCAACAGAATAACTAAAATACTAGATCAACGAATTAATTTCTAAGAAAAATATATATCGTAGAGCCCTGTGTTAGTTTTCCGAAACTTTAAACGGTTCATGATTTTGATTTCCGGTCCTCCCGGAATCTCAAAAACACCGAAACGTGTCAAGTTTCAGACTACAGACACTACGAATTTTACAGAAATTAAGGTTCAGAGATAATAAAAATAAATTAGATATTCGAAAATTATAACTTAATATGAATCGAACAAAAAAATGGCACACAAAAAGGAGGTCGGAGTTGTCCGCAATCGCCTCGGGAAGTCGGGGGTCTCCTTGGAACAAGTTTCCTCAAAATCGGCCAAAATTAAATTACGGTTTACTGTTCAGCGAAAAAATATATATATATATAGGGTGGGTACAGTCAGCACCCACTGACTGAGCACTGCAATGGCTGACGGTGGGACCGGCCAGCGCTGACTGGGTATGACTGGATAATTAATTACAGAAAATGATTTAAAAATCATTTTAAGGCCAAATAAACTCAAATAAAATCCTAAAAATTTCTAAAAATTGTTGAAAATTATAGAAAATATATCTAACCTCTTAGAATATAAATAAAAATAATTTACCTCATATTAGTCTCAAATGACCTCATAATAAATATTGGAAGCCTTTAAAATATATAAAACTTAATAAAATAAATATCTAAAAATTGCAGAATATTTCTATAAAATTATAGAAAATATTTATAACCTACTAGAGCCTACATAAAATACTGGGTCTCAAATAAACCTATTATAAAATCATGAAAGTCATTAAAAATATTAAACCTTAATAAATAAATATATAAAAATCTCTAAAAATTATAATAAGCTATAAAATAATCAAACAATGCTTATATAAACCATATAAGGGCCAAATGACCATAATATGATCATAGATCTCTTATGAGCTTAGGTACAAATTCTAATGACCATAAAAGTTAATCATAATAAAAAATCAGGAAGTGGGCTTACAATGTTTCTTGTATCTAGTGTAGATATTCATGATTCTTGACACATTGGTCACACAGATTGGTATTTATGGATCCCCATATGAGATGTTATTCTTTGTTTACTTTGGTGTATCTTGTGCAAGCCCCGTTGTAGTTCTTATGCAATATATGGACATCGATTCTCGAGGAGACTTGCTACCTTCTCGTAGAATCCCGTGTCGTAACGTGTCTTGTTTGGATCCACTCTACCAGTCGGGGATGTGGAGTATTAGTGTAGATGTGTGATCAATACCCTCCTTGTGCAAGTATTATTTTTTGTGAGTGTTAATCATACACCCCACGTATGATTAACCAGGCCATAAAATCTTGTGCAAGTTCCCAAGCCGGCCACATGTCATAGCTAGTATTCACTCACATAGATAGATGATTCTTGACTCTTGCACATGCCATGATTACATTCTCTTATTCTTGCTCTAGGTTACTGCTTTACCCTTGCCATGCTACTTTCATGTATATTCGATTTCTCTGTATATTCTTTCTATTTACTGTTTCATAGCACTTGTCATTTATTGGAAACTGTTGTTGGAGATATGTGCTCATTCCAATCCGGACTGGATACGTTGAAATTTTTTAGGAATTGTTATGTCCCACACTGTTGGACTACAGGATGATGCTAGCTGAGACGGACATCGATATTCTTTCACCGTAAGTTGTCTCCCGGGAGTTCTTGGCCTTTGTAGTTTGATTTTGTTTCTTTATTGTATTTTACCTCCGATATATTTTGATCTTGTATACTCATTGTAGACTTTGTTGTTTCAGATTTATTTGATATTCTTTCTATCTTCCTTAGTCCTTTGTAGTGTGATTTGAATACATTATTTATCATAGATCATCTAGATATTGTCGATATTTATTGGGTACTTGACATCGTTTTACCGTCGATACTGCAACGTAGGCTGGGCGTGGCCTACGTACTCGTGCCCAAATATTCGGGTGCGGGTCGTGACATATTTTTATGGTGGTCCATGCAGGTCAGTCTTTGTAACAAGTGCGAAGTTATGGTAGTACTTAGGCTTAGTCGTACTACTGCGAGCCTACCCTAGGATAAGAATTTTGGAGTCATAGAATATTTTAGAAGATTTGGTACTCAAACACATATTAGGATCTCTTGATAAGTTCCAGGGATGGCCCCTAAGAATCTTATTTCGAAACTCACTTGAGCCTATTTTCACTTGCTTGTTCATCCTGACTTTTGAATATATGTCAGTTGTCGAACCTAATTCTTGCATTGACATAAGGTATATGGACTCTAGAAGGAACAAGGAAGTTGAAGTGAACTTATAACCATTCAAGTAGAGAAGAGAAGAGGATTAGCAAGATCTTATACATAAAGGATGAGAATTATTTTTGATTACCTTCAGGGTACTTGAATTTTGACTAAGATATTACAATTGGGGCTTTAAGATTAGTTGAAATATGTTTGAGAAATAAACGGGAAACCACAAAGGAACTTAGAGAAACGGAATAAGGATTGTTTGAACAAGTAGGAAAAAATTACTTATGGATGTATCATAATTTTGACAAATAAGAGGATAGTATAGTATGGACTAGTGACCAAGAAATTTAAGGAAGAGTTCTATATCACTTCTACAGTGGTAGGAGCCATTAAGGGAGATATTAGATTGACTTCCTTGCTTGAGTAGCCAAGGAAGTGCACTAAATACAAATAATTTACAAGGAGTTTAATTCCAAAATTTTAAGGAATCCTTGAGACAAATATAGTAGAAGGTCAGTATAGATTTATAAAACTGATAAGTGATAACTGAGCATTGGATTAATGATGCTTAGGGGTTACAACTTATTGGGAGGATTTGACAAAACGAGAGAATCATAAAGACTTGGAACCAATTATGAATAATTGTGGAAAGGAGACTCAACAAATGGATCTAAACATTATGAACAATATGGGAAGTAGGTTAAAAAGAATAAAGGGTGACTTTGGAAATTATATGATCTCATTATTAAGAGATCTTGAAGAAATGGATTCAACAATATATATAGTGAATGGTAGAAGTGATAGAAAATTTTGGTATCAGAAGACTAAAAAAAAAGACATAAAGGTGTGGAAGAATCTATGTGGATACCAAATGGTATAAAGAACGTCAGGGATGAAGATTTGACAACAAATTTATCAATAGTTGATAGTTAGTGACTTGGAGTCATGGGATTGGTGAGTGAGAGTTGATATTTAAGACAAAAGTGAACAACTTGGAGGTAAAAAAATATTTATTTTCTTGAATATGAGCAAATGCAAGAAAAATGGAGGACACCGACTTTGTTTATGACTAAATAAGCAAGTGCAAAATTCTTAATTTCATTTTCTTCACTTTGTTATTTCTGTCTTACTTACATCCATCAAACTATCTCATATCTAAACCTGTTTGCTACACTTTGATCTATCTTCATCTATCTTGAATTTTCAAATCTATTTATTTGGAAAGTACTGAGGAAGTATCGTAATCATCTCGCTCAGAAAGGATAGAAATTATTATGTGGTGATTCTGGTAGAATATGAAATGATGGGCATCGGGATAGATTAGTGGGTGAAGGTTATGACTAAGATTGGTAACAAAAATCAAGTGATTGGTAGTATCGATTTGGTAATGGTTACTCTTAGGGAATTATTTAAAGTATGGGTTACTTCATGTAAGAGGGAACTTAGGAGGATCTTACTGACTCTCGAGATACTTCATTATTGACTTAAAAACTAGGATACCGAATTTGGGAATCCAAGCACATTAAGGAAGAAATGATAATTGTATGCAGTGGTGATACGAAATTGAATAAAGGATTTGTAGGAGAATGGCTAAGAACTGGTAGGACATGAAAATCTTGAATTATAGGAGGAAAAAATATATTTAGAGACATCGTAGGATTTTAAATTTTGGAAGAAAAATATTTAAGGTATAAGGTTGAAGGAAACGTGAAGGTAAATTATGGTATGGTAGTGGCATTAATACGAGGAGTATAATTTGAATGGTTTTCAAGGATTTTATAAAACCTCATTCAGGATTTTGGATCTAGGTTAAAGACAAAATGGAAGAATTCAGACTAAGTTGATAATGAGAGTAAAAGAATTGAGGAGATATAACAAGAGTATGTTCTGTGAGTAGCGTCTTTAGAATGAATGTCAAGCCTATAGTATTTACAGAGGAGTTTAATCTTTATGACTAAAGATTATAATTCATGTAGCAGTATAACTGGACTTCGGATGACCTTGGTGGTAGTCGAAGTAGAATGAGATGATTACCTTGGCTTTTCCTCTGGAAAAATCCTATCTTTTGATTTCCCTATCCTGGTAAAAGAGATTTGATTTACTTATTCTTGAATCATTTCCTAAATTTCTCTCACACTTGATTTTCGATCCACTTTGATCGCGACCGATCAATTTTGATTATCTTATCGTGCCAAGGTTCTTGATTCTCGACTATACTCAATGCATCTAATATTGATCGTGCTTAGACTTCAATCCTATTTTTACTCGTGCCTGAATTTCGAACGAATTCTTAGTAACATCTGAGTTCCGTCCTAATTATGATTGGAATTTTTACTAACCTGATTATGTCCAAATTTCTATTGGTTAGCCATGCCCAGATGACCTTGCATGACTATACGACATTGATTCTAATGATCGCGATTCCTAACGATCATGACTATACGTACTACTCATTTCCCTAATCGTGCTTATAATTTTTACTTCGATCACGACTACATGATTTTGATTATCAACCTAGTCGTGACAGAAATTGGCTTCTGATCACATCTGAACAATTTTCTGTTCATGCTCAGATTTCGATTCTATAATTGCTCGAACTGAGGATTCATTCATAAATCATGTCTGTATTTTAGTTTTTGTGACTTCATCCTTGATCGTGCCTAAGTGATTTTAAATCATTCCGAATTTCTAATCACATACGAGCTTTGATTGTTATTCACGATTTAACTAATTTTGTTCATTAGGTTTTCGATCGTGCCTATAAGCCTTTAACTTCGAATCTTGATCGTGGAAAATTTTTATCCTTGGTCATACCAAATCTTGGATTGATCGTATTTGTGCGACGTTAACACTGATCTTATCGAGCCTAGATTCTATTAATCGTGCTATACTCGAATTTGATTCCATTTTGATCATAACCAAAACTATACTGATTCTGATAATCGTGACTTGAGTCGTGCCTACATAACTTGAATTTTCATTCTAAATCATGCCAAATTGATTTGACCATACTTCGATATTATCCTTGATCGTGCTAGCACGACCAATCTTGCGTTAGAAATTTTGATCTGATTACTCTAAATCGTGCTAAAACATATCATTCTTCATGATCGTGCATAAAATTCTAACTATACTTCAACCTTGGTTGACCCCGTCGATCTTAAATTTTGAGGACAAAATTTCTTTAAGGAGGGTAGATTTGTAACCTCCTTGAACCGAATTCTAGAAATTTTTCGAATTTTTAAAATTTATATTTTTCTAAATATTTTCCCTGAATCTTCAAAATCACAAATTTTGATTTGTTTTAAATTATATATATATATATATATATATATATATAAAATATATATATATATATATATATATATATATATATATATATATATTAGGGCGATGATGAGTTAGCCTGTGCGATGCGGGGCATCCACAACGTCAGAGGCCTGACGATATAGGGCTACGAACTGAGCCTGCGTGGGGCAGAATGAGGCGTCCGTGTAGCAAACTCAGTGCATGGTCGTCGTGCGACGGATCGGGGAATCGGCACCATTCGCCCACGGGTATAAGCGACAGGCCGACCACACGGCCCGTCGTGCGGCGCTGCTGAGGGCGACGAGAAGACGTCCGCCATAAACGATCGCAGGCTCGATCGTAAGGGCGTCGGCGATCGTCGCCAATATGCGCGTCGTACGCATAGAACGGGCGGCTGGGTGGAATCGGTAGTCGCAGGCGACAAGGAATCAGTGGCCGTCGTACGGACGGTCACCCTTAGTCGTCGAGGGCGTCTCTTCGGCGTCGTGGGCAAAGCGAGGTGTTAAGTAACTGCCGTCGAAAGACGGTGTGCTGCCGAACGGAGCTCTGGAGCGCGCGGAGTACGCGGGGTGTATATATATATATATATATATATATATATATATATATATTAGGGCGATGATGAGTTAGCCTGTGCGATGCGGGGCATCCACAACGTCAGAGGCCTGACGATATAGGGCTACGAACTGAGCCTGCATGGGGCAGAATGAGGCGTCCGTGTAGCAAACTCAGTGCACGGTCGTCGTGCGACGGATCGGGGAATCGGCACCATTCGCCCACGGGTATAAGCGACAGGCCGACCACGCGGCCCGTCGTGCGGCGCTGCTGAGGGCGACGAGAAGACGTCCGCCATAAACGATCGCATGCTCGATCGTAAGGGCGTCGGCGATCGTCGCCAATATGCACGTCGTGCGCATAGAACGGGCGGCTGGGCGGAATCGGTAGTCGCAGGCGACAAGGAATCAGTGGCCGTCGTACGGACGGTCACCCTTAGTCGTCGAGGGCGTCTCTTCAGCGTCGAGGGCAAAGCGAGGTGTTAAGTAACTGCCGTCGAAAGACGGTGTGCTGCCGAGCGGAGCTCTGGAGCGCGCGGAGTACGCGGGGTGCGTGTGCACGGCGATGATGACAAGGCCAACGGACTACGTCCGCACTCCAAAAGTCGTTCCATACGACAGGCCAAGAATCGTGTGCGTGGGACACATGATTATACTGAGCCCGCACGCGTTGGAAATATATATATATATATATATATATATATATATATATATATATATATTACCGATCGCAAAATGTTATGAAATTTTGTTATTGGGTTATTGGTTTTCGAAACGGGTTATTGAAAATCTTATAGTTTTCGACTTATAGCCTAAAAAAAATATAATAAGTTATTTCGAAAATCTTAATAGATTAGATTCGTATATATGAATACTTTGAAAACTTATTAGCCATTAGGACTATTGAATTTCAACTGTTTGGGGCCTAAGGGCCTAAAGTATAATAAATATCATATTTGAAACTTAATTGTTGTATATGAGCTTGAGCTCATTAAAATTATCTATAATATACGATATTTTGGGCCGAAATTAATTTTACGTAAAAAATACTTTATTTAATTATAGATGTCAATGAAAGAATTTTCCTTGGATTAGTTCTCATTGGGCTATTGGCCCAATTCATGAAGATATTTTGGTAGAGCTTCATGGAAGCTCCTCCTCACATGCTTGGGAGCATGTCTCACCATTACTTAATGGGGGCTCTGTAGGAACGAAATCGTAAAGCATAATACTCTAGAGGGGGTGAATAGAGTAGGCAGCGGAATATTGCTAATTAAAAAAACTTGTTAGCAGTTAGATCACAAATATAATAATAATCATAAAATATATGACAGTTATAAAAGGTGACCAGAAGGCAAATGCAAACACCAAAATTTATACTGTTTTTCCTCTTGTGAGGACTAGTCCAGTCGGAAGAACTCTAGCTTCCAGTTGAATCCACTATTGGAAAATTTCGCAAGTTTTCATATGAAGTCCTTGCAACTTCTACAGACGCGAGCTTTGATACGAAGAACTCGACCAACTTCAATTGCGAAGAGTTGTATCTTCAATCAAGCCTCTGATTACAATCGCTCTGAAACTTCTAGACCGTACTGTACTGGCAAATCGACTAGAGGATTGTAACTGGCTTGAGATTTGAAAATAGAAGCTTTTTAGAACTCTTTGGAAGAAATGTAAGCTTTAGAAGAGAAGAGATTGAAAGTGAATTTATGATTTTGAAATGATCGAAATCCTTCTCTATTTATAGTTTTTCCAAAGGCAGAACTCTGACAGAATTCGGGTAGAATTCAGATAGAACTCTTTGTAACAAACCGCAACTGAAAGGAGACCATGTTCAAAATTAAACATTCACATAACGTTCAGGCCAATTATGGCCGAGTTCTGCTAGGGTTCTGCCAGTTGATTTTTGTGAAAATTAATTTTGGCTTTTTGAAAAGTCCTTCAGAAGCTTTTTGTAAAAAATAATATTTTTCAATCTCCTCTATTTTGATAATTGACAAACCTTGCCGATATAACATCTTAGTTTGGATCAATTCAAAAATGTATGTTCATAACCTGTATTCAGAAAGATGTTAGATCTTATTTCTCCTCCGTTGTCACTTAGCAAAATAATTGCAAAAGAGAAAGCTCCCCCGCAATAATTGCATAAGTAACAAGCAGTGAAGAGACACAATTAAAAATATATAAGAACATTCATCATAGGCATGGTGTAAACATTGACAGAAAAATAAGATAGCAAAATATTGTAGAAAACAACACAGGCATGGTATTTGTCACATGCAGTTAATATGAAGCATAAAGAATGATAATGCTAGAATAATGCTGAAACAAATAAAGTGCTGAATAATAAACTAATGTGAGTCAAATGCCAAACTGAGGCATAAAAATATATGTCTATGTAAGTCACAAATCATAACTAAAATAAAGAGTACTGGTAATTCTTGGAATGTCGGAGCATTTCTAAGTGAACATAAGACAAAATAGACAGTCTCAAACAGTAACATCTCAGAAATCATCATCCTCCTCCTCATCATCATCGGCTGCAGCACCAGCATGTCTAGATGGACCAGCTCCAGAAGTGCCGACTCCAAAAGTATGAGGAGTGGCACCAGAAGTACGATACCAATCGTAAGCGTTCCCTAGCTGGAATAGAGAGTGGACCGCCTCATCATCAATACGGTAGCCAGAAACAGAAGGGTCTCAAGGTAGAGAACTAGCAGAGTGACCCGTCTGTGCAAATCTCAGATCGACGAAGGAGTTGGCAATAGCCTGGAACCGAGTCACGTCACGGAACTCATGTTTCCTAGAAGTGTCAACATAGAATGACTGCATATCTGATAGATGCTGATGAATACCCTCAAAGGTTATAGGGTAAGACTGAGGAGGACCAGGTGCTGCGGGAGTAGGTGCAGTAGATGGAGGAACAGTGGCAATGCTACGACAAGAGAGTTTGAGAAACTTGGGCTCAGGGTCCAGAGCACAAGTGGATAAGTCAATATCGAATCTCTGAAATATGCGTGGGATGATCATCGCATAAGAGAGGTTGCGGTATCTTCCGCGACATCGACCCATCATCTGAATAATAGTCTTAGGGACAGAAAAATGAATCCCCTTAAGAATGTGATATAAGGCAGAGAGTTCAAGTGCAGTGACATCATCTTTTGAAGTGGATTTTGGAAGTAGAGTGGAATAGATGATGCGATGTAATTCGTAGTTAAACAAGTTCAAGTTATTGTCCTTAAACTTTCCAGGACGAGCACGTGCGGGCGCACAAAGCTCATTCTTGAAACTAACGAAAGTCGTACCATCGGAAAAATCGAAATCAGTGATGTCATCGAGCGGGGCACCTTCGTTTGGAATACCAAAGATTTCTGCTAACGTTTCATCAGTAAACTCGATATCTATCCCCCCGACACGTGTTCTCGCGGTAAAAGTGTCTAACACGAAATTACAGTAAAATAGTCTAATGGCATTAGTAGCTATAAGGAATTGTAAAGTAGCAAAGTGCTGTAACCCTAATGCCTCAAAATAAGGACGGTGGTCGGAAAAGACAGTCCATTTGATCGGAGATCCGATATAAATAGTATGCATAATGAAATCGGCATACCAAAGTAGGGCTTGGTCGGGAGTTTTGAAATAAAATTCGTCCGATGCACCGTCATCCGATTGGACCGAAGAAAAAAGGGAATCCGTATGCGGATTCGAAGACGATGTCTCTTCACTGGCATGGGTCTTCTTCCTCTTGAAAGGATTGAATCCCTTAGGCATTCTATCCCAAAAACTAGAAACCCAATTGAAAAGTAGAGAAGAGAAGGAATTATACCTTTCGAGAATTGGATATGCTGTAGAGGACGAAATTCTCCGCACGAATCCAAATTTTGGACGAAGATCTCTACGTGGATTGGAAGAAGGAAGATGGAGAAGAACTAGGGTTTTAGGGGCATGGCTGCTGCTATTTTGATGAGGTTTGGAATAATGAAGAAGAGAGGGCCTCGGGTTCTGACTGGTACATATATATACCCAGCCGAATTATGGCCGAATTCGGACCGAACTCGGGCCGAATTTGCCAAGGGTTGCCTGGCTATATATGAATAAAAAAATTATGGGGCCACATCTTTTTCATCAATTCGTTTCAAAAATGTTTAATTCAGAGTTTAATAATTTTAAATTTCAAAAATAATATAATTAATATTATTTTATAAATTAATATTCTTTACTCAGCATCTGTTTCAGATTAGCTGTAGAAGTACTGTCCCAGCTAACGGAGGTTCACCGGAGAACTCTTAAATACCGCTCTGCTTCGACTGTAGTCGTGGTGACAGACAGACTCTTTTTAGGTTTGTCTCAAAAACAATTATTGAGTATTGAATAAATAATTAATAAAACAAAATTAATTAATATTATTGATATCTAAAATTTCTAATTCTCGACTTAAATAATTGAAACGATCTTCCGCTAGAGGTTTTGTGAGTATGTCAGCTAATTGATTCTGTGTGTCTATGTATTCAAGGTCTATATCTCCATTTTGTTGATGATCTCTAAGAAAGTGATGTCTAATCTCGATATATTTAGTACGAGAGTGACATACTGGATTCTTAGTCAAATTAATAGAACTAGTGTTGTTGCAGAAAATGGGTATGTGTGTAAAATACAATCCATAGTCTTCTAAAGTTTGCTTCATCCACAAAATTTGTGCACAACAACGTCCTGCGGCGATATACTCAGCCTCGGTTGTTGATAATGCAACAGAATTTTGCTTCTTACTAAACCAAGAGACTAGAGCTTTTCCTAGGAAATGACATGTGCCACTAGTGCTTTTTCTATCTACTTTTCATTCGGCAAAATCAGCATCAGAATAACCGGTTAGATCAAATAACGTAGTTTGGGGATACCATAAGCCGACAGAAGAAGTTCCTTTAAGGTATCAGAAGATACGCTTAACTGCGCACAAATGTGATTCCTTAGGATTAGCTTGAAAACGTGCATATAAGCAAACACTAAACATAATGTCTGGTCGACTAGAAGTTAAATATAGTAAGCTACCGATCATACCTCGATACTTACGTATGTCGACAGGTTTGCCTTGTTCATCAATATCAAGCTTGGTTGAAGTCGCCATTTGTCACGACCCGATCCAAACTTGTTGGGTCGAACCGGATCATGCCCAGCCTGCACCGTTGTGAGACGGCGGAAGTAAGCTGTTTTATTGCAGGTAATCACAACAACATCTAAACATTTGTCACAACATTTATATACGGGAACTTTAAAACTTTTATTAATCAATAAAATGGAATACATCTGAAATTGAAAGTGATGAAAGAAAATACTGAATTCAAGTCTACAAAAATTCCAATAAAAGAAACTCGAATTAAAACGAAAACTAGCTAGAATGGCTGTCTCGTCAGCCTCAGGATCTGCGTCCTCCAAGGGGTCTCCGGTAACACAGCAGAATATGGTACTGGGTCATAGTAGCTATTGTGCTATAGCTCAGCAATCATTAGTGACACCTAAAATATTGGGTCTCCAGTCAGGAGGGAGCAAGTATGAGTATACATCCAACATTTTAAATAATAATAGAAATTTGTAATTTTAAACAATTTGAAATACAATATTTTCCTACAATTCTACACTGTAGAAAATAATGTGATTTGAGTAGATAATGACTATGACCGGCTTGGGTTGTACACTTGTATCCTAGCGATACGATATGGCTTATTCCCGTGTGTAAGAGGGGTAAGCTAATACATTCATTAATTATTTGGGGTATTGGTCATAGACACTACACTACTTCCCCAATGTCCCGCAGTCAATCAATCAACACTCTAGGAGAGAGTTCCGTGTAACAATGTGGTTTAAACATGCAAGATAACAATTACTAATTAAAATGCAGAATAATATAACCGTAACTTGCCTCGATTTGTAAGACTGGAGTAGGGGCAAGTTGGTACCGAAGAGAAAGTCAAGTTCGTCTTCGAGATCCTACAGTTGAGAACTTGACTTAGAACCATTGTTGAAACCGAGCTAGGTGTGCTAGTTGCAATTTCTAGTAGCAGGTCCTAGTCAAGTTTTAAGTTTGTTTATTTAATCTACTGCTAACGGTTTACGATGCGTACTACGTTGGTTCTCATTTAGTTGGATAGCCACTTTCTGGTTTACTTGAAAAAATTGTCTTTACCGGTTAATTCGCAAAATTTTGTATTTTTAATATTATACGTATAAAACTACATTTTCATTCAATGATAAAACGTGGGTTTTGTTAACTACCAATATTTTATTCAAGTTATTTTATTATGAAAATCCTTTTTAACTTTACACAAAATACTTATTAGTCATAAAGTAACTAAGCGCCTAATTACGAAAAATAAAACCAACCAGAAAATAAAGGAAAATCGACCAAGAAAAGAAATGAAAAAAAAAACCTAGACTACGCAATACAGGGGTACAGCTAACAAAATAGCAATATGGGCTTATGCCCTTACAAACTTTACATAAATGAAAAAAGAGAAAATTAGTTAGCTCTGACTAATGTCTCGTATTTTAAATATCGAAAACAAAACTAAAAATAAATTAAATTAAATCTTAGGAGTCTCAGACTTTGTCCAATCGTCACAGTTAGCTAATGCCTCAACGTCCGGCCTGACCGGTTTCGTTTGCATTTCGCTAGGGCCCATGGACCGGTACGGTCGTCGCCCAAAAATCCATTTAATAAATTATTTCCGAAAACCGATTTGAAATTCTTTTATAAAAATTTGGGCAGCATTCCCTCTATATTAGGGACAACTCAAAACTGGGAAAATGCGCCAACAAATCCAACAATTATCCCAAACCAGGGAAAACATATTTTTATAGAAAATATATACACAGAAGACATTTTCGAAGCAGAATCGAAAAACCCGAAATAAAATCGGAAATGCCAAAATTCCGAAAATCTAAACCAACCATAGAAAGAAATCACAGAATATTTTCGGAAACTCCGAAACTACGACGTCCACCTAAAAACTGAATTCACGGGAAGGAATCGGGGACCAATTCTCATCATCGACTACGAATACGGAAACGGGAACTCGAAATTATACCTTGGGTTGCTCAGCTAGAGCTCTCAGATGATATAATATATAATAGAAGAATCCGCACAGCAACGTAAAAATCTCGGGACAACGCCCGTAATAGAAATAGCTCCTGACCGGGAACGGAAAGCCACGAAAAGTCCGGGAAAACGGCTCTGGACAGAGATGGCCGAAGGAAAACGGCTCTGAAACAGCGAGTCAGAACCCACGGAACAGCGGGTTGCGCTGGACGATCGGGCGCCGCTGGCCAAGGAGGAGGCCGGGGTAGTCGGCGCCGAACGAGGCTACGTCGGAGTGCGGCGGGGTCGGCTGGCAGCAGGAAGGCTCGGTCGGGTCGGGCGTCGGCGGCCGGAGGTTGCCGTGGGGAGGTGCGGCCGGCCGAGAGAGTCAGGGGCGCGGGGCTGCACGCCGGTCGGGGGTGGTTCGCGGCGAGGGGGTGCGCCGGAGCGGAGGTCGCCGAGGCTGGGGTCGGCGGAGGAGGCCGGAGTCGGCCTAGGGCACGGCCACGGTGAAGGGGAATGGGTTTGGAGAATATGAAGAGAGTGAGGGGTGTAGGAATTTTCTTTGCTGTGGGAAAATGGAAATGAGGAGAGAGAAGTGAGGGGGTGGTTCTTAAAAGGGGAAGATGGGGAGAAAAATTAGGAAACGAGTGGGAGGGAGAGAGAGGGGGAGTGAATGAAGGGGTGGTTTGCTGTGAATGTGGAAGAGAAAAAAGGTCGTGGGAGAAATAGTCTCCAGAGAAGGGAAAGTTTGGGTCGGGTTGCGGGTGCGGGTTCTGGGTTTGGGTAGTTTTAAGTTTAAGCCCAAAATAAATACTTTTGTGTATATTTAAAAAAATATTAATTTAAAATTCCAGTTGGGTTCGGGCTCGGGTCTTGCAAACAAAATCCCAGTTATTATTTATTTTGAAAATAGTTTCATCCAGCCTTAATAATAATAATAATAATACAAATAAAAAAATCACTTAACAATAACAATTAAACTAACCCAGGAAGCGGGTTTCATAACCTTCCCTCCTTAGGAAATTTCGTCCTCGAAATTCAGAGGGTACTACTAGGGAATGATCAAAATCTTTACATGTAGACCAAAGCTTCCTTTACTGTCTCTTAGTAATGTTGACAACCTCTAGATAGTCTAATTCGATCAATTCATGCACTTCCTTCGAATCAACAGTCTTTTCTCCTTAGAAACACAGTCGTAGCCCATAATTAAAATTTTGCTTCTATTTCTGAATTGTCAGCCACCGGAATGGTTGTTCGAACTTACTCTTTGCATCCGTACTTATAATCTTCGGGTAGGATCTAAACTTCTTCATCTTGCTAGTCGATTCGATATCTACTAAGCGATGCAATTCTATATTGCTTGCAACGTACGCTCCATCAATTACTTGTATGTCATAATTACTAGCTCTTACCATCATCACCCTTGATCCTCTACGGCTCCTCCCATCCTGCCATAACTTATTTTCCTAAATCATAAAATTCAACATCATCACCTTCTTTCATTCACCAAATCCAATACCCAAGTACTAATATGCTCCACTAATGATTCATTCCTAAATGAACCATAATTTATAATTCTCTCTAGACTAACTTGCTTTTGTGCCTTGCCATGCTACCCTTTGATACCCTTAGCTATCTAATCTCATTAGAATAAAATCGATCCCCTAAGTGTGCTTTTATCAGATTAATGCAATAAGGTTGCTAGGTGACTATCTAGGTTTTCCCCACATATAACTATCAACCAACTTTATATAGCTGCAAAAATATATAACTACCCACAAAAATATGCAACACCCTAAAAATGGAACCTTGAAAGGAATTGAGCCAATAGAGATTGATATGGTCCTAATAAGTTCTAGGGAAAATCAAGTAGAATTTTATAGGGAATCTTTTCTTTCTGGTTGTGACAAGAGATTTCTGGAAATGGAGACAACCGCTAGAAATGTAAATCCTCTAATCAGGCAAAAGTCAGAATGATTTGATGGTGCAAAAGACAACCATGGTATGAATATAGTCTGAATAATATTCGGAAACCAAATATGTTTGAAGTCACTTTGTCTCAAATTCATGCCTCGCCAGAGTGCACCTGACTGCAGTAAATTTTTGACCCAATAACTTGAATAATTTTAGGTTACCGAGTAATCTTTCAACTTTATCCATTTCATGGCTAAGTAACATAGAAGATCAACATGGTGCATTTAGGACAGTCACAATAATATCCGGAAACCTATGAACACCCGAAATCACTTCAACTTTAGAGTCTTTTGCCTCGCCAGTGCGCAATTGGCTGCAGTAAGCTCACAGTTTCCATAATTCAGACAATTGACTATAACGCAATGTGCGAAGTCATATTAGGTCACGGAATATTTTCCCAAACCTTGTCCATAAGAATTTTAAAGGAGTTTCCGAAAAAATTCAAACGAGTTCTAAGGTTCTAGTCATGATAGAAAAAGATGTTGATGTATGTTCTTCTGGTTTCAAGAAAATTTATCAGGATAAATATGTATTCCAGTAGCTCTTGAGATTTAAGAGATTTGATTTTAAAGAAATTGATCAAACTTGAGTATAACTAATTGAGTTGGACACAGGATAAGGTAGAAGAATCAGAGCTTTGAGTTGAGTTGAAGAAGCCAATGAGAATATTCCCGACAAATCACTTAAAGGATACAAACGTTTACCAAAATTATTTGAAGAAAAAATTTCTTATCCAAGGAAAGTTTTGAGAATGTGATGGGTAAGTAGGGTTGACACAAAAGAAGTATGTCTTTATGGATTCAAGGAAGTCAGGTTAAAATTGTTTAGTAAAGCCAACAAAGGGATGGTTCAACAATTTAAAAGTTTTTCAATGATTTAAAGAAGATTTAATAATAGGATGGAATCAATTCTCTGACCGTTCGTACTTCACGATACTCAAGCATTGAGTTTAAAAGATGTTTAGGCCTTGAATTGATCAAGAAGTTGCATAGAGAGAGTAGGGTTTCAGGTTGAGTGGAGGGGATCAAAATAAAATATTCGGAATAACCTAGGAGATAACAATCAGTATTGAAAGTATTTTTGAAAATATCTTTTAGGGAAATCATGAACTAACTAAGCTGAACCAATTCTTTTGGTAATAATTAACCTTGAGGCTTTATAGTTCCAGAAGAATTTGGTTCAGAATTAGTCTCGAGAAAGTCAATTAAAATGAGGTTAAGGCGAATGGTTGGATACGCTAGTCGTAGAAGTACTCGGATAGATAAGGGTTTATTAGAATTAGAAACTCTAGATAGCGAACGAGTCTGGATTCTAAATAAAGATAGAGAAATAAGATTTGATCGACTAGTGGAGAAGTTTGAAAAAATAGGTTTGCTGACGAAGGAGATTGAAGAGTTCTAATATTGGTCCATAAATAGCGAAAAAAAATATAGATCCTAAGGGATGCTAAAAATCTGTTAAAGATATGGGAAGGAAATAATTCCCGAAAATCATGGGACGCTAAAAGATACAAAAATCTAGGAAATAAAATATGTAGTAACATATACCATCATACAGTCGGCCTAAACTGGTTAAGGTCAAAATTTACTCCTTATGTCATTATCACTCCCAATTGTTATAAGTACCAACTAATATCTGGGTATTCCAAAATTCTATTCTTCCAGTTCTTAATCACCAATATATCCTTGATAAATACCGTCTTACATATCTTCTCATTAAGATTACAATTTTCAGAAATTGTATCGTAGGGGAAAGACTTTGGGAAAGATATCTACCATAAAGGTGTAACCAAGAATTTTATTCATATTGGAGAATTACAGCAAGACTCTCATGATTATTCTAAGGACATCCTGTTACAACTTCTTATAATAATAGATAATGCTACTCAGCAGTTCTAGGTACTAGTCTTCATGGCTCTGGCTCTTGCATGAGCAGTCTCCAACTGCTTCATCTTCTTCTATAATCCTCGAGTCTGCATCATGCCTTTCTGCAGTGGGTGTAGGAGGCAAGGTCTGCTCGATAGGAAGAGAGTCCCTAGGTTGCGGCGTAGCAAGTGTTGCTGGGATAGGTGCTCTGGTATGATAGAAAGATAAGCGACAGTCCTTTACCCGATGTTCAGCAGATCCACATGCCAAACATTGTCCCAATCTCTTGCGGCAACTATTGGCTAGATGACCAGGCCTCTTGCAGTAGGCATAGGCCAATAGCTTCTTACGACATGACTGCCAGGAAGTAGAGTACTTGATGGGACCCAAATATCTTTTAGATTCAGGGGTATCCCTCCTAGGGTGAGGTTCCGCACCAACTCGGTTTAAGATAGCTAAGGCTACGTCATTGACATCCTTCATAACATCTCTCGTGATATCAATCTGTTTCTGCTGGGCCTCGGCTTAGGCCTTCTGGGACTCCAGGATTCCTTGAAATAGGGCAACCATTTGGGAGGTGTCTGCTGGTACTGGTGGGGCGACAGGAGTAACTATCATAACAGGAGATGGTGAAATTGCCGTGGGCGGAATAGGTTCGGCTGTAGTATGAGTTGTACTGGAGACTTGTGCAGCAAAGGGGGGATTGATGAGCTGTAAAGGAGAAGGGCTGGAACGGGCCTGAGAAAGAGGGGTGTGATCAGGAGATAACACCTTGTCATCAGCAGGACTAGAACGGGTTGTCTTTCCTCTAGTCATAGTCTGAAAGGTTTAGGAGGCAAACATAAGCAAGGTAGCCTACCAGTCTATAACAACCAAAAATATTTATTTATAATATAATTCGGTCCTATGTTGGGACAAATTAATGTTCTAGTGTTCTAAATGTTCTAGAGGTGTTCTCCTAAGTTGTTGTTGAGAGAAGGACCTGCATGGGCCACCACTAAAAATATGTCACGACCCGATCCCAACTTGTTGGGTCGAACCGGATCATGCCCAGCCTGCACCATTGTGAGACGACGGCAGTAAGCTATTTTATTGCAGGTAATCACAACAACATCTAAACATTTGTCACAACATTTATATACGGGAACTTTAAAACTTTTATTAATCAACAAAATGGAATACATCTGAAATTGAAAGTGCTGAAAGGAAATACTGAATTCAAGTCTACAAAAAATCCAATAAAAGAAACTCGAATTAAAATGACAACTAGCTAGAATGGCTGTCTCGTCAGCCTCAGGATCTACGTCCTCCAAGGGGTCTCCGGTAACACAGCAGAATATGGTACTGGGTCATAGTAGCTATTGTGCTATATCTCAGCAATCATCAGTGACACCTAAAATATTGGGTCTCCAGTCAGGAGGGAGCAAGTACGAGTATACATCCAATATTTTAAATAATAATAGAAATTTGTAATTTTAAACAATTTGAAATACAATATTTTCCTACAATTCTACACTGTAGAAAACAATGTGATTTGAGTAGATAATGACTATGACCGGCTTGGGTTGTACACTTGTATCCTAGCGATACGATATAGCTTATCCCCGTATGTAAGAGGGGTAAGCTAATACATTCATTAATTACTTGGGGTATTGGTCATAGACACTACACTACTTTCCCAATATCCTGCAGTCAATCAATCAACACTCTAGGAGAGAGTTCCATGTAACAATGTGGTTTAAACATGCAAGATAACAATTACTAATTAAAATGCAGAATAATATAACTGTAACTTGCCTCGATTTGTAAGACTGGAGTAGGGGCAAGTTGGTACCGAGGAGGAAGTCAAGTTCGTCTTCGAGATCCTACAGTTGAGAACTTGACTTAGAACAATTGTTAAAACCGAGCTAGGTGTGCTAGTTGCAATTTCTAGTAGCAGGTCCTAGTCAAGTTTTAAGTTTTTTATTTAATCTACTGCTAACGGTTTACGATGCGTACTACGTTGGTTCTCATTTAGTTGGATAGCCAGTTTCTGGTTTACTTGAAAAAATTGTCGTTACCGGTTAATTCGCAAAATTTTGTATTTTTAATATTATACGTATAAAACTACATTTTCTTTCAATGATAAAACGTGGGTTTTGTTAACTATCAATATTTTATTCAAGTTATTTTATTATGAAAATCCTTTTTAACTTTACACAAAATACTTATTAGTCATAAAGTAACTAAGCGCCTAATTACCAAAAATAAAACCAACCAAAAAATAAAGAAAAATCGACCAAGAAAAGAAATAAAAAAAAACCTAGACTACGCAATACAGGGGTACAGCCAACAAAATAGCAATATGGGCTTATGCCCTTACAAACTTTACATAAATGAAAAAAGAGAAAATTAGTTAGCTCTGACTAATGTCTCGTATTTTAAATATCGAAAACAAAACTAAAAATAAATTAAATTAAATCTTAGGAGTCTCAGACTTTATCCAATCGTCACAGTTAGCTAATGCCTCAACGTCCGGCCTGACCGGTTTCGTTTGCATTTTGCTAGGGCCCATGAACCGGTACGGTCGTCGCCCAAAAATCCATTTAATAAATTATTTCCAAAAACCGATTTGAAATTCTTTTATAAAAATTTGGACAGCATCCCCTCTATATTCGGGACAACCTAAAACTGGGAAAATGTGTCAACAAATCCAACAATTATCCCAAACCAGGGAAAACATATTTTCATAGAAAATATTTACACAGAAGACATTTCCGAAGCAGAATCGGAAAATCCGAAATAAAATCGAAAATGCCAAAATTTCGAAAATCCAAACCAACCACAGAAAGAAATCACAGAATTTTTCGGAAACTCCGAAACTACGACGTCCAAAAAAACCGAATTCACGGAAAGGAATCGGGGACCAATTCTCATCATCGACTACGAATACGGAAACGGGAACTCGAAATTATACCTTGGGTTGCTCAGCTAGAGCTCTCAGATGATATAATATAGAATAGAAGAATCCGCATAGCAACGTAAAAATCTCGGGACAACGCCCGTAATAGAAACAGCTCCTGACCGGGAACGGAAAGCCATGAAAAGTTCGGGAAAACGGCTCTGGACAGAGAAGGTCGAGGGAAAATGGCTCTGAAATAACGAGTCGGAACCCACGGAACAGCAGGTCGCGCTGGGCGATTGGGCGCCGCTGGCCAAGGAGGAGTCCGGGGTAGTCGGCGCCGAACGAGGCTACGCCGGAGTACGGCGGGGTCGACTGGCAGCGGAAAGGCTCGGCCGGGTCGGGCGTCGGCGGCCGGAGGTTGCCACGGGGAGATGCGGCCGGCCGAGAGAGTCAGGGGCACGGGGCTGCGCACCGGTCGGTGGTGGTTCACGGCGAGGGGGTACGTCGGAGTGGAGGTCGCCGAGGCTGGGGTCGACGGAGGAGGCCGGAGTCGGCCTAGGGCACGGCCACGGTGAAGGGGAATGGGTTTGGAGAATATGAAGAGAGTGAGGGGTGTGGGGGATTTTCTTTGCTGTGGGAAAAATGGGAATGGGGAGAGAGAAGTGAGGGGGTGGTTCTTAAAAGGGAAGGATGGGGAGAAAAGTTAGGAAACGAGTGGGAGGGAGAGAGAGGGGGAGTGAATGAAGGGGTGGTTTGCTGTGAATGTGGAAGAGAAAAAAGGTCGTGGAAGAAATAGTCTCCAGGGAAGGGAAAGTTTGGGTCGAGTTGCGGGTGCGGGTTCTGGGTTTGGGTAGTTTTAAGTTTAAGCCCAAAATAAATGCTATTGTTTATATTTAAAAAATATTAATTTAAAATTCCAGTTGGGTTCGGGCTCGGGTCTCGCAAACAAAATCCCATATATTATTTATTTTGAAAATAGTTTTATCCAGCCATAATAATAATAATAATACAAATAAAAAAATTATTTAACAATAACAATTAAACTAACCCAGGAAGCGAGTTTCACACGATTGGAGTGCTAAGTGGCTTGACTGCTTCCATGTCGAACTTCTTTAATAGATCTTTTATGTACTTTGCTTGATTTATGAACGTCCTATTGTTGGTTTGTTTGATTTGCAGTCCGAGAAAGAATTTCAGCTCTCCCATCATGCTCATCTCAAACTCATTCTGCATACACTTTGAAATTTTTTGACAAAGAGATTCATCAGTAGATCCAAAAATAATATCATCTATATAGACTTGAATTAAAAAAAATATTGTTATTCAAAATTTTTATAAACAATATAGTGTCAACCTTTCCCTTTGAAAACCCGTTATCAAGTAGAAAAGAGCTTAGACGATCGTACCAAGTACGAGGGGCTTGTTTCAAACCGTATAAGGCTTTCTTCATCTTGAAAACATATTCAAAAAATTTGAAATCAGTAAAACTGGGAGGTTGAGCTACATAAACTTCTTCTTTTATAAAACCATTTAAAAATACGATTTTCACATCCATTTGAAATAACTTAAGTTTATGAAAACATGTAAATGTACATAACATGGAATGGATTCTAATCTCGCAACTGGGGCATAAGTTTCATCGTTGTCGATACCTTCTTCTTGATTGTATCCTTGAGCTACGAGTCGAGCCTTATTACGAGTCACTAAACCATTCTCGTTTAATTTGTTTCAGAATACCCATCGGGTGCCAATGACCGGATGATCAATGGGCTTGGGAACAAGTTCCCAAACTTGATTCCGTTCTAATTGGTTTAATTCCTCTTGCATAGTATCTAACCAAAAATTATTACTACATGCTTCTTCAATATTTTTGGGTTCGAAACAAAAGCAACACAAGAAACTATATCTTTATTAGAGGAACGAGTACTTGCACCCTTGGTAATCTCACCAATTACCAAGTCCTTTGGATGATCAACCAAGAATCTCATCTCTTTTGGTGTAGTCTCAGAACTGCTAGTTCCAGCTTCTTTGCTTGAAGGTTCATCTGATGCTTGATGTGATGGTTCTGTATCTCTGTGTGAAGGTTTTGCAGTAGCTGTACTTGGTGTGATTATGTCTTCATTGTCATCATCGTCTAAGTGTTGATTTAGCTCATCAAACTTGACATTGATTGATTCTTCGATGATCATGGTTTTTTTGTTGAAGAATCTGTATCCTTTGCTTTTTACTGCATAACCTAAAAATATACCTTCATTGGTCTTTTCATCAAATTTACTCAAATTGTCTTTAGTATTAAGAATAAAACATTTACAACCAAAAATCTTAAAATATGAAACATTTGGTGTTCTATCAAACCATAGTTCATAGGGAGTCTTCTTCGATATAGGTCGAATTAGAACCCTATTGAGAATATAGTATGCTGTATTTACAGCTTCAGCCCAAAAGTATCTAGCTAGACTAAACTGGTTTAATATTACTCTAGCCATTTCAGATAGAGTTCTGTTCTTACGTTCCACAACTCTATTTTGTTGCGGAGTCCTAGGACAAGAGAATTCATGCAAATAACCGTGTGTGTCACAAAATTGCTTGAATTCTGCATTCTCAAATTTGTCGCCATGATCACTACAAATGCGAGTAATCATGAACCCTTTTTCATTCTGTACTTTCTTGCAAAAGGTGACGAATTCTGATAATGCATCGTTCTTGCGTGCAAGAAAATAAACCCATGTATATCTAGAAAAATCATCTATAATGACAAATGCATATAACTTACCACCTAGACTAGCAATTCTACTGGGTCCAAATAAGTCCGTATGCAACAGTTGTAAAGGTCTAGTGGTACTTACAGCGTTTTTGGATTTAAATACGGATTTGGTAGCTTTGTTCTTTTCATATTCACTACATACCGTATCCTTTTTGAAAGAAATGTCCGGTAAGCCGCGTACCAACTTCTTTGTAGATAGTCTTGAAATTGTATCCATGTTTGCATGGTCGAGTCTCATATGCCATAGTTGACTCTCGATGCTTTTGGCCATCAAACATCTACCTGCTTTGTTAGCATCTTCTAACAAATAGAAAACATATATGTTGTCTTCCCTAATACCTTCAAATATAGTACTACCATTTGAACTATCAACTATAGTACATTTGTCTTTGACAAAGTTAATGCCCTAACCGTGATCAGCTAAATGGCTTATGCTGAGCAGATTATGTTTTAACTCGGTAACTAGACATACATCTTTAATCACTGGATAGGGAGCCTTACCAATGTCACCGATACCGATTATGTACCCTCTTAAATTATTACCGAAGGAGATGCATCCTTCTTTATTCTTTTTCGACAGTGTTGCGAATAGTGAAGCGTCACCGGTCATGTGCCGTGAACAACCGCTGTCGAGAATCTATTTGATCCTAGCATGTGAAGGACGTCCCACCTACAAAATAATTTGCAGATGAAACTCTTGGTACCCATTTCTTGTAGGGTCTTAACTGGTTAGTTTTTGGTATCCATGCATAAACATTTAAATCTACTAACTTTCTGATTCTACATGCAGAAGATATATGACCAATGAGGCCACAATAATGACATTTAGCATGTTGAGTGTTAAAAGTAGTGTGAGGTGCATGATTGGTAGGTTTTGGTTTTCTAGTATAGAATAATACATGCCTATTAGTCTTCTTGGGCATAGTTTTGGTATGGTTTGGTTTGACAGTGTTGGGCGTGTTCCGATGATTCGGTAATTGACACGTGTTAGAATATGAAGCAGCAACTTCAGGCCATTTTCCTAAACTAATTTTCAACTTTTTGGAAGTGTCATATAATCTAGTATAGTCAGATGTGAGTGATTCTAATCTGATCGGTGCACACTGGAGACTCTTTCTCTCCTTAGATAGACCTTCCTTTAACTGGATGATAATTTGATTTTTTTCTTCGGATAGCTTAACAGTCTCGTGTAATAAAAACTTAATAGAAGAAAGCTCACCAGACTCATTTGAAGAGTCATTATTTCTAACATGATCTAGTTGGTCGGTAAGTCTTCCTAGTTCACCTTTGTACTCTTTGAGTACCTTCTTAGAGGTTTCATATTTACTACGCAGTTTCCTGTAATCATTTAGCAGGTCACTGAAAGCCCCTTCTAGCTGCTCGAAGGTAAAATCATCATAAGGATCAAATAGAGGATTAGTGATTACCTGATCGCAAGCCATCAAGCATACATTTGTAGCGTCATCTGATTGTTCGTCTTCTGAGTCGCTGGCTTCGCTTTTATGCCATATGCTTGTGTTGGCGTACTTCCTTGATGTAGATCTCTTCAGGTAGCCTTTGTCATATTTGCTGCTTTTCTTTAATGATGATGTTGTTAGACAATCTCTCTTCATGTGTCATTTCTTCTTGCATCCGTAGCAAATAGGATCTTCCTTGTTGTTGTTGTCGCTATCTTTTGTTCTCCTGTTAAATCTCATGAACTTATTGATTTTTCTTACGAGAAGAGCTTGATCTTTAAAGTCGGAGTCGCTGTCATCAGAGTCGTCTTCGACAGTTCTTCTATGTTGAGCCTTGAGGGCGATCGACTTCTCTGACTTCTCCTTTGGTGTAGCATCTTCAAAGTCTTAAAGTTCTAACTCGTGAGTGAGTAGCTTACCCATGAGTGTTTCTAGAGACATTATTGAGAGGTCGTTCCCTTCAATGATTGCTGTAGCCTTTGGAATCCGGTTCTTTGTGAGGGCTCGTAGAAGTTTGCGAATCTTCTCATGGTAACTGTAATCCTTACCTAGGAAAGACAGAGGATTTACAATATCCAAGAATCTTTTAAACATCTGAGTGGCTGATTCACTTGGCTTCATTTTGAACGCCTCGTACTCCTGAGTAAGTCTGCTGATCTTTGACTCCTTGACTTGTGTTGTTCCTTCGTGGGTTACTTCGAGAAGTTTCCACACTTCGTTTGATGTTGTGCAGGTAGACACCCTATTGAATTCAGTTCTGTCTAAAGCACAAAATAGAGCGTTAATAGCACGTGCGTCAAGACTGGCCTTTTTTTTTTCATCTTCTGTATATTTGTCATGGGATTTTTTAACTAAAACACCATCAACATTAATACAAGGTGGCTTTTTATAGCCATCAATAACTACAAACCATAAGTCAAAATTAAGAGATTTCAGAAAGAAACTCATACGTGTTTTCTAATAAGTGTAATTTGTGCCGTCAAACAGTAGAGGTCTGTTTGTGGCTTGGCATTCACTTGTGAATTTTACAGTTGTCATGTGTAATGCTGTGATCTATATAACAATTGAATATAACTGTAATTTTACCTTGCTTTACATGTATAACCTGCTCTGATACCAATTGTATGAACGAAATCGTAAAGCAGAATACTCTATGGGGGTGAATAGAGTAGGCAGCGGAATATTGCTAATTAAAAAAACTTGTTAGCATTAGATCACATATATAATAATAATCACAAAATAAATGACAGTAATAAAAGGTGATCAGAAGGCAAACGTAAACACCGATATTTATACTGGTTTTCCTCTTGTGAGGACTAGTCCAGTCGGAAGAACTCTAGCTTCCAGTTGAATCCACTATTGGAAAATCTCGCAAGTTTTCATATATATGAAGTCCTTGCAACTTCTACAGACGCGAGCTTTGATACGAAGAACTCGACCAACTTCAATTGTGAAGAGTTGTATCTTCAATCAAGCCTCTGATTACAATCGCTCTGAAACTTCTAGACCGTACCGTACTGGCAAATCGACTAGAGGATTGTAACTGGCTTGGGATTTGAAAATGGAAGCTTTTTAGAACTCTTTGGAAGAAATGTAAGCTTTAGAAGAGAAGAGATTGAAAGTGAATTTGTGATTTTGAAATGATCGAAATCGTTCTATATTTATAGTTTTTCCAAAGGCAGAACTTTGACAGAATTCGGACAGAATTCGGACAGAACTTTTTGTAATAAACCGCAACTGAAGGGAGACCAAGTTCAAAATCAAACGTTCACATAACGTTCAACTTGGCCGAACTCTGGCCGAACTCTGGCTGAGTTCTGCTAGGGTTCTGCCAGTTGATTTTTGTGAAAATTAATTTTGGCTTTTTGAAAAGTCCTTCAGAAGCTTTTTGTAAAAAAAGATATTTTTCAAAAACATAGGTCATTTTTAAAAGGATAAGGTGATTTTGAAAAACGATTCTGGATAGCCTATTTGCCAGTACGACTTGGTGTACAATGTATTCCTAGACTCAATAAAATGAAAAATTATATTGCTTTGAAGGAAATACATTCTGAATGGCAAACAGCTTCGGTCTTGAACATAGTAGATATCCATCGTTGAGCAGTGTCCAAAATGTCGTAGGTAAACATCTGAATTGACTTACATTTATATCGAGACAGAGTTTGATCAATTATTAAAATCAGGTTCGACCATGACCAATGGGCCAACAGGCTCTCCATTCCTCATCCACACAAATCCCAATACCATCTTATTCTAATTCTTTTATATTTATATTTTTTGTCTACCCGTGTCTGACACATCGGATACCGTATCGAATCCTGTATCCGTGTCGACAAGCCGACACAGACAGTACACATCCGCTCCCTTCTTCTCTCCCTTGGCTGTCGATAAGCCGTCTCCCCGTCGGCCACCCGCTCCCCGACTCCTGTTCTGACCAACCTCTAGCCGACCACTAGATCTGGACATGCCAGATCTGGCCAACCCCAACACCGAGCCACCACCACTGGCACCTCCTCCATCCCGACCCCCATCAAGAAGCTGCCACGCCGCCTGGATCATCCCGGGCCACCCCGCCAGAACCTCCTCATCACCATCAGCCACCATGGCCACAACAGCCATGCTCCGACACTACCATCGTGCACGCCTTAGCAGCAACCCGCCTCTACCATCATTAAACACCATAGAATATCCCCACCACCACTGATCCCATTTTCCTGGCCATTGCCACCACTATGGCCGGCAACATCCCAACACCACCACCAAAACCGACTACAGCCGCCCAATCCCAAAAGAAAACTTGGTAAACCTACTCACCTCGACTTCCTTTGGCGACCCAACCTCCGTGGCCACCGTGCTCCTTACGCAGCCGCACTCCCCCAGACCCGACCGTCGACCGCGGTGTGTCGCGCTCACTGGTCTGCGCCGCCGCATGTAGCGGTGTCCCCGGTGCACCCTCGGTCCGGATCTGCCACTGTGCCTCTGTCCAACACTCTTGGCCGCGTCCTCCTTCCCTCTGCCTCGCCTCCTGGAGTCGGCGACCGCCGGAGCAATAGAACGGATGTGAGCCTCTCCTTCACTCCCCCTCTTATTTGGGTTCGATTTCAATAAAAAATGACCAGAACCCTCTCTTTCCTTATTTAAACTTCATTAATTTGATAATTTTGTAATGCTTACTAATTCTAAATAGAACTAGATTATGGTATAAATTTAAGGCTTCCTTTGCTTGGGCTGAGCCCAGTTTATTTTATGTAAATTTATAACAATGCATAATTATTATATATATGTATTTGTAAACAAGTATATTTGCTTTTGTATACGTCTATATTTCTAACTATTAATTTATTATTATTGGGACAAATAATATTTTGGGTTTAATTACTTGGGTCATAAATATAACATCTATACATATGGGTTGAATGGATTTTTGGGCCTAGATATATAAGTATATTTATGTGAATAATTTGGGCCTTGGCCCGCGTATACAATTAGTACCTTTTAAAATATAATTTTTTGACCTAAAACCTATCTTTAAAATATATTTGGGCTATGGGCTATATATATAAAATCATTGGCTTAAATTCTATTTGGACCACCATTTTTTTTGTAGGTTACCTAGTTATATATATTTTTTCCAATACCTTCTAAAATAGTTATGAGAACCTTATTGCATATTGAGTAGATTTTATTACTACTCCTAATGTAGCTATGAGTATTGTTTATTAGACTAATTCTTAAATTCTTTTTTTAATCACCTCTTGGTCATGACTAATATAGTCGTTTCCTATCCTTTGATCATGGACTACTACTTCGACCTCGATATTCATGCCAACTCTGAACCTGGACTTCTACATACCAACTGGGCTTTTGGACTATTCTGGACTCAATGAACTGCCCGTATCATTATTTGGGACCACCTTGTGGAGCATAGCATCGGTACCTAATCCGTGTCAACAAGTTCGTGTCGTGCACGTCTACTTCCAACTAAATTAAGGTGAGTACATTCTCTGATAATTTTCCATTCATGGTATTTACTATGTTTCTTGTATCTAGTGTAGATATTCATGATTCTTGACACATTGGTCACACGGATTGGTATTTATGGATCCCGACATGAGATGTTATTCCTTGTTTACTTTGGTGTATCTTGTGCAAGCCCCGTTGTAGTTCTTATGCAATATATGGACATCGATACTTGAGGAGACTTGCTACCTTCTCGTAGAATCCCGTGTCGTAACGTATCTTATTTGGATCCACTCTACCAGCCGACGGTGGAAAGTATTAGTGTAGATGTGTGGTCAATACCCTACTTGTGCAAGTATTATTTTTGTGAGTGTTAATCATACACCCCACCTATGATTAACCAGGCCATAAAATCTTGTGCAAGTTCCCAAGCCAGACACATGTCAAAGCTAGTATTCACTCATATAGATAGATGATTCTTGACTCTTGTACATGCCATGATTAGATTCTCTTGTTCTTGCTCTAGGTTACTGCTTTACCCTTGCCATGCTACTTTCATGTATATTCGATTTCTCTGTATATTCTCTCTATTTACTGTTTCATAGCACTTGTCATTTATTGGGAACTGTTGTTGGGGATATTAGCTTGTTCCAATCCTGACTGGATACATTGACAAATTTTAGGAATTGTTATGCCCTATATTATTGGACTACAGGATGATGCTAGCTGTGACAGACCTCGATAATATTTCACCGTGAGTTGTCTCCCGGGAGTTCTAGGCCTTTGTAGTTTGATTTTGTTTCTTTATTGTATTTTACCTCCGATACATTCTGGTCTTGTATACTCATTTTAGACTTTGTTGTTTCAGATTTATTTGATACTCTTTCTATCTTCCTTTGTCGTTTGTAGTGTGATTTGAGTACATTATTTATCATAGATCATCTAGATGTTGTCGATATTTACTGGGTACTTGACAGCATTTTACCGCCGATACTACGACGTAGGCTGGGCGTGGCCCACGTACTCGTGCCCGAATATTCGGGTACGGGTCGTGACACGTTTTTATGGTAGCCCATGCAGGTCAGTCTCTGCAACAAGTGCTAAGTCGTACCATCATCATCGTCGCCGTCTCGGTGACGAGCCCCGCCCTTTCTCTCTCCCCAGTTAGAGGTCGAACGCCGCCGGTGGGCCGAGACGACCTGGTTGTGCCCGACAGCTCCTCCGCCTCCCTCTTCTCTTTTTCCTCGACGAACAGGTGCCGTGCCTTGGAGGCAACACCCGCCTGGAGCAGCGGGATGCCTCGAGCCTCGTGCTACTCGAACAGCGATCCGGCCTCGGGCTACGTACTTCTCGGGCCGCGTGTAGCCTCGAGCAGTGCACTACTCGTCCTATGCGTCGCCTCGATTTATGTGTTCCCATTCTTTATGCACCTCGACGTGCGTGTCAACCTTGGTGTGCGTGCTATCTTGAGCACCGGGTCACCTCGAGCCCCGTACTACCCCGGCACCATGCCATATCGGTTTACGTACCGTCTTGAATTTTGTCTCGGCCTTTGTGCATACCTCGTGATTCGTATCGCATTGATTTGCGTGCACCTACCGATTCACGTGCATCATTGATTTGCTTGTCACCTTAAAATCCATGTTGCATCGATTTACGTGTATGCATTAATTTGTATGCCATCTTCGTTTGCGTGTCACATTGATCCGTGTGCCATCATGATATTTGCGATTTCTTGAACTTTGTGCATATCTCAATTTATGTGCATATTTTGTTTCGGTTTATCTCGATATTCATGTCATCTCGAATCTCATGTGCATCTCAATTTACATGTACGTCTCGATTTGTGTGTTCGTATCGATCAGTGTGCCTCGATTTTCATGCCAGATCCCTGTATTGCTTACGGGACCTACGCGGTATAGCCTTCTGCCTTCTCTGTGATTTATGTCATTATTTTATTATTTAATTATAATGATTGTTTATTGTGTGTTCTGAGGACCCCGATGGACGTGGTGCTTGGATGTAGTATGCCGAAGACTTGCTTACCTATCCGAGCCCTCTAGGTAAGTATCCCTTGCTCATCGACGGCTCTTACCCTCCTCCTGGATTTAATTGTATTTAATTCATTTGTAATTGTAATCGTAAATGTATAACCGTGAGTAGTGTAGCACAATAGTTGAACTGTCATGATGATAACTTATGATAGCTTAGTTTGATATCGGGTCAAGCCGTATCGGACAAACTCGGATGGGTCATCACACTTCCGAGGATACGAGCACGAATCACATGTGTGGATTGTCCCCATATGCCCCATGTCTGACTCGCGATCGGGTAACGACCTTGGCTAACTATTTCTGTGACTATGCTTGTGGATTGGATATGACTGTGGACCTGTGATATGATGCGTCATGTATAGCAATTTTGTTGTATGTGTTGGCTTGGCGCCCAGTACGCATTATAGTACTGCTGGAGGCCTTAGTATTTTCAACTATGGTTTGGTGCTCAGTACGCATCGTAGCGCTGCTGATGTGAGACTTGTCTCATAGTATCGGAATTTATATACGGATACGTATTTTGTACTGTATTACGTATTTCCTTGGCTTTCAAAATGCTTTAAATTTTTTTTCCCAAATTGAAGATTTTCTTATTGACCGGCATACCGCCAGTATACCGGTGTATATCGACGGCATACCGCCCGGACAGATTTTCCATAGTTTAGATGTTTTTGATTTTAGATATTTTTGTGAATAGTATTTCCGATATTTTCGTTAATAGTATTTTGGATATTTTCATGAATAATATTTAGATATTTTGGTGAATAGTGTCGAAGCACCCTATTATCCATTAGATATATGGTTTTCTTTCGATGGACGAGATCGCTTTAGATTGAGTCGTGGATCGCAATCCAACGATCATGATTAATTCACCCCTTCTATATATACCCTTTGATTTTCTCTCTCTCATCCCTTTGTATTCTCTCCACACTCTCTCTTCATTCTTCTTCTTCTTCTCTTCTCTTCCCTTGGGCTTTGCATGGGAGCCGGCCTTGAGGCCTTGGGTATGGTGTCTAACCCCCTAGGAGGAGGAGTAGAAGCTTAGGCTTGATTGCTCAAACTCTAGGCAAGTACATCTTGCTCAAAAGTGATAAGACTATGCTTTATTTTTAGTTTTCTATAGAAATTAAAGTTTTATTGTTCTATAATATGCTTCTCTAAATTGTTTGAAGTAACGTGTAGACAACTCTAGAGGGGGTGAATAGAGTTTGTGTCAATAATAACTAATTAAAAATTCAACTCTATACCAAGTCCACAAAGCAACTATCAAGAGAATATATAATCAGAGTAGTAATGCAAAAATTAAGAGAGATCAGAAGAGCATACGCAAACACAACGATTTAACCTGGTTTCCCTCGTGGAGGACTAGTCCAGGCCTGAGAACTCTTGCTCAGGATTGCGATCCACTATTTGTGAAATAGGGTACACACACGTGCCTTTACTTAGAAGAGCACGTTAACTTCTTACAACTTCACAGAGGCAAAACATAGAATTGTCCAAGTGACTTTTTTCAACTCTTGCACAAAACTTCTAGCTGAATCGCACTTGAGCACCTTGGGACTTAGAAAGTTTTGTGGCTAGTAGATTGGAAGAGTAAGGCTTAGAATGCATAAGGCTTAGCAAATTAAGAGTGAGAGATCTGATTTGAAATGAGAGAAATCAAGCCCTATATATACTAGTCAGGGAGGCATAATTCGGCCAAAATTCTGTCCCAAATATAAACGTTGGACATCTTGGATCATAGTATTCCTAAAAATCAGTATCCTAAAAATTAGGGGACAGAGTTTGGCCCGAATTCTGCCTAGGGAAGAGTTCGGCCGAATTCTCATTCCCTTGGGTCAGAATGTTTATGCGGGCTAGAATGGTTTGGTTTGGTTCAGGGATTGTCTTGTTTTGTATGGTGGAGCTTGGAGAAGTAAGTCTAGGGTTGAGATGACTCAGTGCCACTCAACGTACATGTTCCTAGACTCAATAAATTAAAAAATTATAGACTAAGTGCGAGTACATTTGTAATGTAACAACTTGTCGATGACGTCGTCTTGAACTTGATACGCTGTAGACGATGTTCTGTCTTGAGCCAGATGTGTCGTATTGGATCATATCATATATCATTTTGTTAATTCTCTAAATTAGGTTGACTGTGATCCAGTTTGGGTCAACAATCTCCCCCATTTTAATAATTGACACAATGATATTTGTATGTCGCAACATTCATACCTGGACACATGTTGAAGGAAGTAAAATACTTTGTACGTATGAAGTAGCTCCCCCGCAAATAGATATGTCGGCTCCCCTGCAAATAAATATTTTGGTTTACGTCCTAATACAAAGTTCTTATCCGAGCATAACAAAATTCATAAATAATATCACATCATATACAATGTCACATCAAATATCTCTTATTCTTTCCCTTTGTCACTTAGCAAAATAAAGCACAGCTGCCCCATAAAGAGAGAAACGATAGACAAAGTAAAGAAAGCAAGCACACAACTTTAACCATAACCAAACATTAATAGAAAAACTAGTAGTTTTGATAATCCAACTGGTGAAACTTGTAGTTTTGTTGAAACATACAAGAACTACATAGAGCATGAGGAAGGCATAAACAATCATGATCAAGATATACTAAATGAAGAACAATGAGAGAAGTGTGTAAAGACAAGTATATATAAACTAAATACCAAACGTAGAGTACCAAATAGAAAAGAGCTTGTCAAAACACAACATAGTTGGTAAAAATAAAAGAATTTGATAATAATCAATAGATGAAATCAAAGAAAGAAATCCAAAACATAATATGATATGAAATATTACTATAGTTTTGGAAGAGAATTATGAAATAAAGGATTTCAATCAAAAGCCATGGGGATTAGATAATTGTAAATAACAGATATCAAAGAAGAAAGATACCAATTGAGATATTGAAATATATAAACTTGATATCAATTGAATATATAAACTTGAAACATTGATCAATGAAACTATGATAGTCACAATTATCCACCGATAAATAGTGGAACAAAATAAAGGAATAATCCATGTAAAATAGAGCAATTGATATAAAATGATCTCATTATTTGCAAATCTATTTGTTTATCCAAAATTCATACATTTGAACTCAATTACTCATACCAGCAGTCTTGTTAGGCAATAGATGCATAAGTACTCATACCCCTGGACATCCGAGTATCTGCAGTCAGGTAGTTGCAAATATCCTCAACTTGCATACTAGTAATTAGGATTGTGATAACCCTAGCTAGTTAATGATAGCAAGCCGTAAGCAATGATTGGTCGTGCACTTTTGGTTGTGTGTTACTTTATATGCTCTTTATGTCAGTAAGTGGCCAGAGGCTAAGTTCTGCTTAGGAAAAGATCTACAACACCAGTCCTTGTTTGGTTTAAAGGTTGTCATTTTGATTTCGAGTAGTTCCTAAGCCCCTTGTTGCTCATCGGCTTATTCATCTTTATTGATATATTGTTCAGTATTTCTATTCAATCATTTATATTCTCGAAATACGTACATTGGTACCGCATGTCATGCAAAAATATGTAATGCCCCAGTCCCAAAATACTTAGGACTAAGTACGTAGACATGCCAGCTGTATACGTACGAAGTATACTCCAATGTACAGAATCCCCATATGTATACATAAGCTGTAAAATGCATTAAACCATGATAACTAAATCTCATCCACAGAAATAAATAATAATAATATAATTACTATGAATTTATCATTTGTACATGTAGTTGGGTGAAGACAAATCCACTACCAACTAATTTAAATGAGAAGCATATACAAGGAATTGATCGATAAAGATGGCAAGATGAACCACGAGCAATCATCTTCAATGGAAAAGGAAGACCACGATCTGGGCTAGAGCACATGCAAAGCATCATGAAAAGCACAACCTGAAGAGATAACCAGGTCCTCAGAGGGACGTAACAAGATACAAGAAAATACCATGCTATATAAACTGTAATATATAACAGAGAGTAAAAGGGAATACATGCAATAGAGTGCCTACCAGTTCTACAGTGATAATGCAGTTAAGAACAAACCTTCAACGCATGGAAACTCTGGCTACAGGTACAGAAAACTCAAATATGGTCCCACCAGGATACCAGGGACCTCAAAGCAAAACATTCATCGAATGTCAAAGGCCAGCATGATCAGAAATAGGAAAGTACATACGTGGCCCATACGTTAAGGAACTGTCCTCCCCATCCAATACCTAAAAGGGTCACATCTATGTCCCATAGGAACCTCTAGTAACTGCCAAGTCCACTAGCATACGATTCTATTGGCAGTTACTCCTAACCGTCGCATGCCTCATACGTATTGGTGGCCGACCGACTACGCGAGTACGCGTCCTACATGTGACTCACAATACGTGATAAGGCATATGTCAAGGCCGTATGAGATATACCAATACCTCATCACTAATGGGTGGTCACTAGTCTAAGTCAATGCAAGAAAATAGAACAAAACAAGTAAAACGACTGATACAATCGCTTGCACCAAGTGTGCCTTGGACGCACAATGATATAATACTATCAACAGGTAAAAATGTTGAAAATAAATAACTAAAAATAAGATAAAGAAAATCACAGAGTAAGGTGGTAAGGTATCTTGCCTGGTGGTGCGGAATGGCAATCCAACAATCAAGTACGTCGACAGTGAAATCTCAAAATCCACGAACGGCTCCGGATGCTGAAACAAACTGTAACACCCAGTTTTTTAAAATGAGGATAATTTTGAACTTTTGTAATTTTGATTAATCAATAATAAGATTTAACTCATGTTATGATTTTTAGTGATTTTTAATTAATTTAAAACTATTTAAAATATTGAATTATGATTTTGATGGTTAACTAGTTAAACCCTTATTTTGCTAAGCCTAGAGACTAACCATGACCAAGGCAGCCTAGTCATGTGATTAGGATGACTAGTTACAACTTTTTAGCCTAGGGGTATTTTGATCATTTTGACAATTTTGTGAAATTGTAATTTATATTAATTAAATATTATGCTAATCCTTTAGTTAAGCCTTAATCTTAGCCTAATCTAGATTAGCCTTGAGCTTAGAGTCTTGATTAGGGTAACCTAGTAATGACAAGATTATTAATATCTAGATATTTCTAAGAAAGATATTTACTCTTAGGATATTTATGAAAAAGAAAGCCTTATGACTAGTTGAACCAATAGGAAGGCTTAGAATTGGGTGGACAAGTCCTAGCCACTCATCTACATGTAAAATTAACCCCAATTCATCTAATGACCAGCCATCAAGTGTCCCCTCCCCCTTCCTATAAAGAATTCTTAAGAAAACCCTTGCATCTTTTTACCTCTATATAGAACCCTAAGTGTTCTTCCCCAAATTAGAGAGCTTCCCTCTTTGATTTGATTTCCTTTCCCTCACATTCCTCTATCCAAACTTCTCCTAATCCATCCCACACCAACAAGGAAGGATTCTATCCAAGAATTTGGGCAAGATGCAAAGGGAGTTGTCCTTTTGGATAGATCTTCGTATCGGAGCCGTGTCCTAAAGATTTTTATTGGGATTCCACTTCCAATAGGTAAAACCTATCCTCTAACTTGATTTCCTTTGTATATTAATTAGTTTTGAATCCAAAGGATCCACTCCCATGCATGTGTCCCCTTTAGATTCAATTTTGAGACCATTTGGAGTCCATTTGAGGATGTTATAGGTGTGTCTTGTGTCCTACTTGATAGATCCCAAATTAGGACAACCCATGTGTATATATGTATAATAATAGTTTAAATAGATATTTAAATTCGGTTTTAGAATGGTTAGAGAATGGATTGATCTTAGTTAGGATGGTTAGAATGAGTTTCATTTGGATACCTATGTTGGTATCCAAGTATCTTGGCCAACCCAAATTCGTCATAATTTTTATCCACGTTTTTATTAACCAAAGCAACTTAGAAATGTCATAACTTTTAGCTTAGAACTCCGATTTATCTCTCATTTTTTTTAAAAGAACCGTATCGAAGTTAGCTTTCCAAATATATATTTTAATAAGCCAAATTCTTTCTAGAACTTTCTGTAGAATTATTTGAGTGTTAGCTGTATGAAAGACGAACGCGTTTCGGTATTTTCGCGATTTCGGGAGCTTCCGGACACGAAAATGCGATTCGTTTAAAGTTTCGGAAAGCTAACACGAAGGGCTATAACATACTTTAATCCTAAAATTTAGTGATTGCCCAATTGGTACAGTATTAGTTTTAAGTAGAAGAGTGACTATACGATATATGTATTTTGTGTAACCTATGAGCCTATGTAGTATGGATATTAAATGAATATAGAGTATGTATTATGATATGTTAGATGAATAAAATGATATATATATATATATATATATATATATATATATATATATATATATATATATATATATATATATATATATATATATATATATATATATATATATATATATATATATATATATCCTCTTTACATTAATGTATATATGGTTGAATGCAAGCATGTAGGAATGCAATTAATATAATGTATGTAAGTAATACATAAATGCATGAATGAAAGAATGATATACAATGTGTGCATGAAAGTATATAATGAATGCTAGATACGAATGCAAGGTATATGTATGTAATGATAGATATGAATGCATAATGTATAAATATTATAATACAATATATAATGATAACATGTATGGTAATGTAGAGTATATGATGCAAGCATGAATGAATGGAGAAAATACATGTATATAGGTAATATAGAATATAATATATGAATGCAAGCATGCAAGATAATGTATTGTATCCATATATGATGTATTCAACTTAAAGATAATGTAATATATGAAAGAAATGAATGATAATATATAACATGATATGTAAGGTAATGCAAGGTATGAAATATATGATGTGTGCATATTTGTATGCCTCTATGTTAATGTATGAAATGATATGAATATACAATGTATGCATATGTATAAAACATGTAGGTAATGCATAGATGCATGAACAAAATGAATGTATGCAATATGTTAATATAAATGCAAGTATCTAATATGCATGAGTGTAAGTATATTGTAATGCAAGTATACATTTATGTATCATGTAATGTAATATACATGATATGTATGTATGCATGTATGCAGGAATGAATGTAATATAATGTAGAGTATGCATATATGAATATAATGTATGCAAGTATATAATGTATTCAAGTATGTATGTATAGGTGCATGAATGAATGCAAGTATACATATATGATATATATGTAGGCATGTATGCAATGTATGTTTGTATACATGATATGTATGTATGCATGTATACAATGTAAGTATGTATGTATGTATTTCTATAAACTAAGTTAACCTATAACCTTTTACACACATGCATTCATACACCCTTTGACACTATGTATCCCATGTCACATAGACCTACCTATCACTAAATCTGAGAACATTAACACATATCCTTTCACACACATGCCAAACACACACATACTCACTTACTCTTTTACCTCTCTTCTCCTCTCTCTCTCTCTCTCTCTCTCTCTCTCTCTATATATATATATATATATATATATATATATATATATATATATATATATATATATATATATATGTATGTGCCTATATATATAGCTTTTCTATATATATCTATGTATATGAATATGTGAATATGAATATATAGCTTTTCTATATATATCTATGTATATAGCTAAAAAAAAAATTTATAGCTTTTCTATATATATCTATGTATATGAATATGTGAATGTGAATAATATATATACATTATATGACTAAGTTTGTGTGCCTTGTTAGCTTATGGTTTAGTTTTGCGCTTGGTTTAGCAAGTGACTTAGGCTATGAGTTAGTAGCTATCTTGGATACTTGATTTGCATATACTTAGTTTGTTTAGACCTAGAATTGACTAACCTAGACTAGTTGACCATTGTTGACCCAACCCTAGCTAGTTTGACCACAGTTGACTAGAGTTGACCTAGTTTGACTTTATAGTTGACCAAAGTTGACTTTGACCTAGATTGACTTAGAATCATGTAGATTGTATTATAATTTTAATTACCATATAAATTGAACTCTTTATAGCCTGTGTTGCTATAACTAGGACTCTGTGACTCCAGTTGGCCATCTTTTCATATCAGCTGTTCAGGGTATCAGGCGAGTACATTCTCTGATAGTTCTCTCATTTACTTGTCAATTACTGTACTTCAGTTCTAGTTAGTTTTATGTGATTCTTACAACACGTATGGATATTCTGGATTCATGTATACGACACACATACCATCTTGTCTGGCCTCTATTTCTGGAATCACTACTGGCATCACCTTCTAGAATCATTACTGGAATCTACTGGAATCATTCTGGAATAATTACCGGTATCATCACGTTTGGCTGGACTCATCTCGATTCTCGTGTCTTGTACTGGATTCACTTATATTGCGGGGCGGAGAAATATTGAGTAAGACATGTAGACATACCCCAAATCTGGAATCTCCTACTGGAATTACTACAACAGATATGGGATACAATAGCGTACTCAGAACGCTATAGAATGCCTATTATAGCGTATTCGGTCCGCTATAAATACCCCCGCTATAATTGCCCCATGTACAAGAATGCTATAAAGTTATAGCGTTAATAAACGCTATTGATGAATTATAGCGTTCCATGGCGCTATAGACAGGTTATAGCATTTATGAACGCTATACAAGTCTTATAGCATATAAGAACATTATAGGAAAGTAATAGCATTCATGAATGCTATTTGGTTATTATAGCGTCCATGAACGCTATAGACTTGTTATAACAGTGACAAATGCTATAGAGTTTACATAGCATTTACGAACGCTATAATTTCATAATAACGTTTGAATAGCTTTTTGATGCAAATTAGTTTTTATAGCGTTTCTTTCGCGCTATTATATGTACACCAATATCATGTCAGAATGTTATTGCAGAATGCATTAGTGTAAAGAAATAATTCACATCAAATTAGTATTGCAGCACATCAAAATAGCATTACAGATATACAGAATGCCACAGATATCTATAGCATATATACACAGAATACGGGTATTCAAAAAATTAAATGCTTCTCGACGAATCAATCACAGAATGAATTTCGAACACAAGTAAATTCATTAATTTTACTGTCAAAAACATTCAAAATCCTTCAAAATTTCTCCAAACTCAAACATTAACAGTGTAGTCAGCGTTTAATTGTTTTCATACATATATCCAAAATGTTGTATATCCAAAATTTAGCTCGAACCCTTTGAGCCTATCCACAACCAAAGCTCCTCAGAAATCCTCTTACTTCATCCAACCTACACAAATATAGGGGGGAAACATTAGTGTTCCTGGTTAATAAACAAGCAGTTGAATTTATGAGTTAGCTATCAATAGACTTATGTGTTGTTTCAGGAAAAAAAAAGGACAAGGAATCTTCCAAGAGAGAATTTCAAAAAGTATCATCCAGTAGAAAGTGCAGAGGACACACAGATTTGGGTAAATTTTAAATATAGACCCAATCTTTGACCAAATTTAGTAAACGAAATAACCTACTAATCCTAAAATTTACCAAAATCAAACCATATTCTTCTAGAAAAGTCAACATATTCTCGAAAGCAAAGGAGAACCCTTCTCGAAGGCAAAGGATAATGACAATTACAAATTCATGAATAATGTACAGAATGAAAGAAACTGCAACTTATGTTTTCCATATTCTTCTGTCATTATCTCTAAAACTAGACTGACAAACTGCAACTTATGTTTTCCATAAAGCCTCGTACAGTCAGTCCAGATACTCACTCTAAATTAGCACATGCAAATAATTGTATACTTAGAACATCAACATGAATTCAACCATATATCTCATCCATCATGTGGCATTCATGTCAAATAAACTTGACAAAACATAAAGTGAATTTGCAAACACAAATCAGTTTAGTATTAAAGGTGGATGTGGATAAAAGTACAACGAATCCTAGAAACTTACAATGTCGGTAGCTGCCAAGTTCCATAGTTCAACAAAATGAAAATATAGAAAGTAGCATAAAAAGGTACACTCAAACTCACATTTGAGAATCCTTCACTCGAGGAGCTTCCACTTTCGCCACTGCAAAACCATTGGTAATTTAATAGTCAGATTAACAGTACAAGCATACCTTTAAGGAAAAACCTCCACTAGTTGATGCCCTTGAAGTTTTACCCTGATCATTGTTATTCTTTCCTGTAATCATATTCAAACTTAAGCTAGAAAAAGTATTTTGGCATAATGCTAATAGTTTAAACATAGATAGAAAACTAATAGTATGTTACAGCTACAACCTTATTAGCATTTCATATATATCCAGTAGGTCAAGGAAAACTTTATAATCATCTATGGACTAACGTACCTCATGACCACAAAAACTCTAATTGACCTTGGCAGTTTACCCAATGTAGAACATAGTGGCTCATACATCTATTCTACAGTGCCCTCGAAAAACTTCCCACAACCAACAATGAATTGCAAGCAGGAATTCAAAAAGAACCACAATATATCAATGAGAATATAATAACTTGATGAAATTAGCATTACTTCGGAATCACATTTGTAATCCTATTTCCTGGATAAAGAAATCATATTTGATGAAATAAGCATATCCTGGTCATGGATCTCCGGATGTTTCTCTCTTGACGAGTACCAGTATTTCAAATTCATCCCAAGGGCTACACTACAATATTAAGCATTCAACTTCAGTTGATCAAAATATAGAGTTAATATCTGTATTAGGCATTCAACTTAATATTCGATAAAATGTCCCATGACTGATTTAAAAGACTCCTCGATAGTTGTTCCAGGAGTGAAATATAAATACAAAGCATGAAACAGAAGGCTTCTAACATGGTATAAGAGAACAAAGGTCCTAATGCCTCGTGTTCTATATTTTTTGAAAAACAGTACAAGGTTGGAAAATCATTCAAATTGGAGTCATTTGTAGATGTTACAATCGAGACGATGTTACAAAGATCCTAAATGTGATCAATTTAACAACAAAAGATGCAACAAAATATGCTAAAATCTGTAGACGTGTATCAAAATAGGATAAAACATAGTAGAAAATGAAATTGTAATGTGGTTTTTAGGTCCTGGGATAGACACTAGGCAAAAAGACAAGATTATCGTCTTATATTAGTGTAGTTCATACAATCTAAGCATCAGCAGCACCCACATGTTCCTCCGTTGCCTGCCCAAGCCAACCATGTTTTACTCCAGGATATTAATAAGTTAAGAAGCTAACCAGATAGCCAGCCATGGTGCTGCTGTTAGTAATTTTGTAGCTTGACCAAATCAAAACTTACTTCAGTATGATTTACAACAAAAATTATTCAGGTATCCATCTAATAACAAAATTGTCCCATTAAGGTTGATATCTAAAATAACCTTGAATAAAAGTAAGGTAGTTTATAGGAAAAAGGAAACATACATGTAGCATATCAAGCTATTATGAGAAAGGTTGAAGCACTAACATGTATATGGTATTCCTCTACTATCTAATGAGAAATATGTACACCCCAATCCGCAAATCGTTAATCTGAACATTTTCATGCAATGATTTTCAAACTGCTTCTAGTCCACTGGCATGAGGCTGAAAACATAGTGCATGCATGTTAAAGAATATATGCAAAGTATGATAGTAGATACCTAAGAGAGTAAGAGACAAACATGTGCCCCTCGGAGAGATCGGAAGTGTCTCAAAGAATCTTGAGATCGAAGTACCACTGCTTTACTACCACTGTCACGCCCCAGAACCAGAATACTGGAGAGCGGGGGCAGACACAGCCAGCTACGTATATTGAAATAGAATACATCTCAACTATACGGTCACGGCTGTCTAGATATGAGGGTTTACTACAAGCCAGCAGTCTCTTAAGGTCAAGCCTATTGTCTCAATCTCAAGCAATTAACAGAGTTACAAGATGTCAGAGCATCAAATATATATATATAAGGCGTCCCAAATATTATATATTGGATGATCATGAAGCTAGTCGTACAAAATGATAGGACTAGCAAGAGTTCAGTCATACATGATCAACCCTAGGATTTGTTAATCATGTTTACAGCCCGTAGGCAGACAGTAAGTAAATGTGCATCGAGCTAACAGGTGCTCGTCGGCTAAACGCCTCAAAAGAATAAATTTACATATAAGTGGGTGAAACAAAAAGGAAAACCCACTCTTGGCCCGGGTTTCGTCTAGTTGTCACCATTGGGCTGGAAGTTTGGTAGATCCTCGGGAGCTGCTCCGAAATCTGGCCACACAAAACCAGCTGGGTCAAACCCCAGAAAGAGCAAGTGCACCTTGCCAACAAATAAGCACCCAATTTTATTTGTCCATTTGATAGATTAGGACATGTAGATCAACATTAGAACTTGGAATTTTGTGATTTGGAGCTTTCATTCTTCTAGATCTAGGTTTTAACCATTTTCGGAAATCCTTGGTTTTGATCTATTAAACTTTGATTTTTGCTTGTTTTGATGCTTCCATGTGGAAGAGAATTCAATTTTACTCAAGTTAGAACTTTGAAAATCTAAATTTGGTTTTGATTTGGCTAAGTTGTGAAGATTTGAACTTGGTGTTCTTGGTGTTCTTGAGAGTTCAGCCATGGTGGAGCTCTCGGCCAAAAAAGCATTGGCCGAGAGCTCCACCATGGCTGAACTCTCAAGAACACCAAGAACACCAAGTTCAAATCTTCACAACTTAGCCAAATCAAAACCAAATTTAGATTTTCAAAGTTCTAACTTGAGTAAAATTGAATTCTCTTCCACATGGAAGCATCAAAACAAGCAAAAATCAAAGTTTAATAGATCAAAACCAAGGATTTCCGAAAATGGTTAAAACCTAGATCTAGAAGAATGAAAGCTCCAAATCACAAAATTCTAAGTTCTAATGTTGATCTACATGTCCTAATCTATCAAATGGACAAATAAAATTGGGTGCTTATTTGTTGGCAAGGTGTACTTGCTCTTTCTGGGGTTTGACCCAGCCTGCGCAATCGACCATTGCGCAATCCATCTCTGCGCAACCAACTCCTGCGCAGTTCACTCCTGCGCAGTCTACCTTCTGCGCAATCCATCTGTGTGCCATCTGCCCCTGCGCACTTGGCACCCTGCGCAGTTGGTACCCTGCGCAGCTTACCCTGCGCACTTGGCACCCTGCGCAGTTGGTACCCTGCGCAGCTCACCCTGCGCACTTGGCACCCTGCGCAGTGCATACCCTGCGCAACCTACTTGTCTATGATGAATTTGTTATTTCTTGATCTTGGCTCTTCTATTGTCCTATTTTATATTAGTATTTTATTAGGTATTTTACGCCCATTTTATATCCTTACGCCTTTTGTCATGAACTTGATTTTACTTATCATGTTTGGAATGACTATTGTACATAGCATGGTATGACAAGGAACTAGTATAACATGACAGTGACCCGTAGTGGTGCACTCCTGACACCAACCTGACTTGATAGTGGCCCGTCGTGGCGCACCCCTGACAAGTACCCTGACATGATTTACCTTGATAACTTGATAGTGGCCCGTGGCGGCGCACTCTTGACTTGACTTGACTTGATAACTTGACTTGACTTGTCTTGACACCGTGGGTGTTCCTGCTTACTTGTTTGCACAATCCACTTGTCTTATCTTGCATCATGTCTAGGACGTGACTTCCTGGGTACCACGGCCAGGGACTCGCGCTAAATTGGATTAGGCTAATTATTAGATCAAACTAGAACATGGAGAATTCCCAGTCACAGGCAATCTCGTTATCTGGGCGCTTTAATGGACTTGTAGCTTGCCGACGAGTAGAGCACATTTCCAGCACACTGTCATGTGTTGCACCCTCTAAGTCACCTAAGGGTACATTTGTCTCCCGGGCGATGTACCCAACTATAACTCTCAACCCGCGGAAGGATAACTGGATGGTCTGCAGGGCTTGGGACTGGGAGTTTCTCACTTGCATCTTGTTAGTAATTAGGCTTGTGATAACCCTAGTTAGTTAAAGTAGTAAGCCGTAGTACTTGCTTGGCCGATTGTGAATGAATGGTGTCCAGCCTTGTCTAAGTTTTGTCTAGCTCCAGTACCTGCTATCTCCTGAGCATGTTTTTTTTACTTATCTCTAATGATAAATGGGTAGAGACAGTGAGCTATTCAGGCGAAGGGGTACAATCTCGGTCCTTGTTTGGTTTAAGGATTGTAAACTGGCTCCCGGAATGGTTCCACGTCCCTAGTCGTTTATCGCCCTGTGTACTTTACTACTTGTACTTTCTTTTATTCTTTATGTTCTGATATGCTGGCTTTTGTTCTTATTTGTGGCCTCCTTTGTGGCACTTGCTCTTTCTGGGGTTTGACCCAGCTGGTTTTGTGTGGCCAGATTTCGGAGCAGCTCCCGAGGATCTACCAAGCTTCCAGCCCAATGGTGACAACTAGACGAAACCCGGGCCAAGAGTGGGTTTTCCTTTTTGTTTCACCCACTTATATGTAAATTTATTCTTTTGAGGCGTTTAGCCGACGAGCACCTGTTAGCTCGATGCACATTTACTTACTGTCTGCCTACGGGCTGTAAACATGATTAACAAATCCTAGGGTTGATCATGTATGACTGAACTCTTGCTAGTCCTATCATTTTGTACGACTAGCTTCATGATCATCCAATATGTAATATTTGGGACGCCTTATATATATATATTTGATGCTCTGACATCTTGTAACTCTGTTAATTGCTTGAGATTGAGACAATAGGCTTGACCTTAAGAGACTGCTGGCTTGTAGTAAACCCTCATATCTAGACAGCCGTGACCGTATAGTTGAGATGTATTCTATTTCAATATACGTAGCTGGCTGTGTCTGTCCCCGCTCTCCAGTATTCTGGTTCTGGGGCGTGACAACCACATAGTGGGTAGCTTCCCTTTCTTGTAGTGATCTTTGAAAGTTGGATCAAATAGATAGAAGTTCCCAATGTATTTTAATTTCCTGAGCTCCTGAGTTCATCAAGACTATTTCATTAGAAAGACATTTGGACTAAAAAGTAAATGCATGAAATTGTTTGTTCTAGCAGAAGTTAACTTCACACAGACTGTTATTACAAGTAAATTTATGTATCCTTTTGATCATTAACATTACTGTTGATCTCGTATATATTTGCAACGTCACTGCAGTGAAAGATAGTTGTATGCAAATTGAAAGATACAAACAGTTACATGCAAACATAGTGTGGAAATATTTTGTTTAGAAGCTAATATTATCTTACTGCAACTAGAATTCAAGATAATATAAGCAATCTTTTCTTGCTTTTTGGTGAGATTGTCAAGAAAAAATGCTAGAAAATTTCAAGGAACTGGATAGCGACCTTGACAAATATTCATTCTTATTACGGATACTGATAATTTTTTGTATCTGCCCTCGTAAAATTGATATTAACATGCAAGTCTCACATCACAAAGAGACTAAGATCTGTATTCTTTCTAGGCTGTCAGAGAAGTATTTCTCAATTAAATATGACTCCATTTCAACATTGCTTATACTTCCACTAACATAATTTACCATAAGTAGAAAACTATGTTTACGGTTTCAAACATCATAAATTCCATCATATATCTCCCAATAACTTGTCACTGTCCAAGGTTATCTATATATGCTATTCAACTTCACTTAATGTAACTTGCAAATGTGAAATTGACCTACGTACTCAGTGTTCGAATATCACACAAGCATTTACCAACGTAAAAAATTACCTAACATTGGATCGATCAGACCATAATTCCTTATCTTAGTATTCTACGCCTTTTACTCACTTTCATTGTAACATATGGACTTGCACGTCGGTGAACATCTCAGCAAACAAAATATGGACTTTACAATTCTATATATGCTCCAGCATTATGTTGAATGAGTACAATTTACTGGAATATATGATTATAATATAGATACGGGTGGCAAGGCTACACAAGTGTGTAAGCCCCAATGCCCTCAAACTACAAGTGATCCACCGAACCTTTGCAAAGAGAGAAATCAAATTGGTCACTAGGGAACATTGGAGCCCAACCAGCATGGTGTTACTGCTAGCTTATTCCTCTATGGGTCCTATGAAGACATAGTTACTAAAATATATAAGAATAAAAAGAAACATAGAAGTAAACATTACGAGATTGAAGTCAACATTAGCCAATTCTGCAACGCTTTCCTTGGTAGAAGATATTTCAACGAGATCTGAACTAGAACTAAACTAACCAAATCCCTATGAAGTTCTTTCTAGAAGGCTAGTTTATTGATATGAAACCAAGAGAAACTGTCCTCTAAAACATTGGGTTCAATATAAGATGGTTTTTTTCTTAAAACACAAGAAAATTTGGGTTTCCCTGACTGTTTCCTTTCGGCCCCTCCAATGTCATGAAAATAGGAGTTCCAAAATATAAATACCAAGAAATACAGTCAAAACTTACATAAAAAACATGGAGTAGGAATTAATATAAACGGGTGGAGCACATACTTCAGGATGTCATCTTCGTTGCTGATGGGGATGGTGTCGGCGATGGTGACGAAGATCGTGGACTTGTAAGCGTCATTTTGGAGCTATTGGAGAGCCGACTGCAGCCTCGATTAAACAAAAAAACTTTCATAGAAGATGCTACGAATGCAGCAAGCCTTTAAGAAGTAGTCAGTGTTGATCGAGCTCCAGTAGAAGCCTTTGAGCAATAGTTAGGTTCAGGTACTACTTCAACCACAGCCCTCATATCCATGGATGGACATTAATTTTCAAAGAATTGTAAGAATTTGTCCATACAAAAATAGTTAGATATATGTGATAAGATGAGTGGAATTAGGAATTATCTGAATCCTTACAACAAAAACTTTAAAAAAAAGCCTGGAAGCAGAAGATCCTCTCAATCATGAATGGAATTTCTATAATAAAACTCTAATTCTGTGAGATTAGAGAGAAATGGAATGAAGGAATCAGTACCATGTACGAGTCATATCGTGTCGAACACAATACAGCGCTCCTAAATACAAAACCAAACACCGACATCGATGTCGTATCCATGTATTCATGCCCAAATTAAATCGAGTAGAACCCTAATTTGGAAGGAGTGGGGATACCTGGTCATGAGGAAACGGTGTAAGAGAGAGCAAAGTCCGCTAGGGTTTGGAGCCTAGAGGACTTCTCCTTCGGATCACGGGGAAGTAGGTGTCGCGGACTTTGTAGAGCTCGTCCACTAGCCCTTTCGCCCTTAGGATCACCCGGGAGTCGTCATATCCTGATCTGCTCATGGTCAAGAAAAGGGGAGGAAGCAATAACAATATAAGTCTGGAGGAGGGATGGAGAAGGAGGAGGGAGGGAGAAGGAGGCAGCGGCTTTGGGTGGGGGAGGGAGAAGTCTGGAGGAGGGGGGCGGATATACGGAGGAGAGAGGGAGAAGGAGTGGGGAGGGAGAAGGAGGCGGCAGTTTTGGATGGGAGAGGGAGAAGTCTGGAGGAGGGGGTCGGATGTGCGGATGAGGGAGGGAGAAGCTGTGACTTTTGAGTTTTGGGGAGAGAATGTTAGGTTTTGGAGGGAGAAGTTGTGACTTTTGAGTTTTGGGAGAAAAGAAAATTGGGGCAGGTTTTTGTAGCAACTAAAATTTTAGTCGCTATGTATTATGTAGAAATTACCGACTTCTTAGCAACGCAAAATTTTAGTCGTTGATAATTGCAAAAATTTAGCAACAATCTAGGAACGGCCTGGCGATTAACTATCTCATTAATTAAACTAAATTATCAATAACTAGAAAATCAGTCGCTAGTTTGTCGCTAAGTTAGCAATGAAAAAGGATTAGTTGTCCAGTTAGTCACTAAATTACCATAATTTTGTAGTGACGGTAGCGATTTAATTTCTGAATATCTAACGGACGGGAACGCCGCTATAGAGAATGCTATAAATTATACAGCAAAACTGGATCGCTCATATAGCAGTCACAACATGCTATAACTTATTTTTTAAATATCAAAAAAAAAAACTGTGTTGCTTCTCCCATGATTGGAACAGTAGATAGTTCAATTGTGAGCATTCGATTAACTCGGTTAACCGAACCAAATTACTAAATACCAAATTCGACCAAAAATCGAATAACAAAAATTGAAACCAACCGAATATCCCGTATCGAACCAAACCGAACAGAATAAATCTGTTCGATTTTTCAGTTTATTTGGTTTAACCAATATTTTAGTTTATTTATAATTTTTTTGTCATTATATAGTTACTAAATATACAAAGATATCTTTCGTATATATATTACTAAATTTTTTTATTCGATTTACCAGGGGAGAGTAATTTTATATAAAATTTCTGAAAGGTTAGTTTGATTTGAAGAGTATTCTGTAGACTCCTTGGCATACATTTTTTTTTACGGTAACGATTTAATCCCATTACGACGTTGTAACTTATATAGCATCCAAAATGTGCTAGTCTTTTTTTAATCATGTAAAATATATAGAATACGATGTTGCTCCTAATCGAACTCGATATCTTACTTTGACATACGGGCATAACAACATAATCAGCATCCAGAAAAAACTATACCTTTAACAACGTTCATAACACGCTATATAGAGTTCTGTTAACAGCAAAATAGTTGGGAGGCATAAACGTTATAGATAAACTGCTATTGTATCAACTTTTAATAGCACTTCACAATGAACGTTATGGATGATGATATTATAATAGCAGGGAGGCTCGAATGCTATAGATAAACTGCTATTGTACGCTCTTTTAATAGCACTGCAGAATGAACGCTATTGATGATGACATTCTATAGCAGGGAGGCTTGAACGCTGTAGATAAACTGCTATTGTATGCCCTATTTGTTGTAGTGAATCTACTGGAAGCATAGCCATCTTTTGCCTAATCAGTGAGAGATGTGCCTGATACCTACAGCCATTTATATATCGATCTCGGTATTTTAAAACACACTGTTAGAGTATAGTCTGGACTCACCCTGGAATCTTTGATCACTGACTGGAATCATCTTATACTAGACTCATCTTGTACTGGAATCACCTGGTATCAGATTCATGTTGTCTGGATTTACTTAGGTTTACACTTGTTACATTTACTGTCTAGACTTATATCATGTTACCCTGGTTCAGCTAGTTTCTATTTACAGTCTTCATTGCCATGATTCTTCTCTTGTTTTACTTACCTTACTTTCCTTGTATCTTAACTGTTCTCTATACCATCACCTGAATATAAACTACCATGTTCATCAATAAAACTGTCTATAACTGCTTTATAGTTCTCTGTCATTTACTTGGGATTTCTTGATAAATTGTACTCGTTCCTGTCCTGACTGGACCTGTTGAAAATATTACAGGTAACATAAAGATTCACAGCTAGCCTAGAGGACCAGTAGAGCTTGGAGTAGATTTCTAGTTTATGGTTTAGTTTTCTCTGTTGGAACTTGTATTGTAATAAGTGGAGATTTGAGTTGTATTATGTTTTGTTATTGTGTCGTTTAGACACTTAGACTTATTTTCTCTTCTGTTTGTATCTTCCTTTGAGATTTTCATATCTATGATATCGTGCTATTTCTGCCTTAGTTGTGATTGAGACTGTATTCTGTATTGTCACCTCCACTCGGAGTGTATATACTGTACAGGTACCTTATATTGTTAGATGTTGTAACCTAGGACAGCGTTCTGCCGCCGACACTGCAGCGTAGGCTGGGCGTTGTTACGTTCTCGTACCCTCACAGTGGGTGCGGGTCATGACACAAACGTCAAACGTTCTCAGTATAAAATATATATCTAGGAAACGCCTGTCCAAAAGTCCAATTCTGGAACAGGAGCAAAATTGTAATTTTGGGTCAAAACGATGTCCGCAGTTGGACCTGTTTTGCACCGAAACGCGTGCCAAACCCTATAGTCTCTAAAGTCGTCAAACTACATGTCTACGGATTCATTTTCCTGAGACGAACTCGATGGTATTTCCAATTTTGGATTCCGACGAGCCATGTTCAATTTTGCCCGTTGGATTGGGTCGCGAGCCCGCCAAATAAGCGTTCCGGTCGACCTTCTCAGAATTGGACCAAACTTGGCACACAGGACCAAAAAAATAATACGGTCCTGCTAGCGTAAGTTTTGTCTCGATTTAACGAAAGGGCACAAAGTAATTAGAACATTTACAAAGAGGCCGATAGGGTAAATTTCGATGGATACGCATCAAATTTGTCGCGCATACGCAACAAATGAATTCCGTCAAAGGTGCGAAAGGGAAGTTGAGCCCAAGATTTGTTGGTCCATTCGAAATATTGAAGTGAGTCGCCCCAGTAGCTTACCAAATCGCCTTGCCGCCTGCGTTGTCAGAGGTACACAACGTCTTCCACGTCTCACAGTTGAGGAAGTATGTGCACGATCTGAGCCATGTGGTAGATTTGGGTTAGCTGGATCTGAAGGCGGACTTGTCATATGTAGAAGATCCTGTACAAGTCTTGGAGCACAAAGATAAACTTCTTCGCAACCGTGCCATTCCTCTCGTTCGCGTCCTCTGCAGAAACAATTCGGTCGAGGAGTCGACGTGGGAGCTTTAATCAGAAATAATGGAAAAAAATTCTTCATTGTTCTCGTAGAGGTAGGTTCTATTCATAAGTTTCGAGGACGAAAATTTTTCTTAGTTGGTTATGGTGTAGTTTCCCGTCCCTACATCATGCCCTTTCTCCGTCCACGGGGTGCGCGAGAAAGGAACACTGTCGCCATCGATTCGGTCAGAACCGATAGGTCGGGATCAATCGAATCGGTCGAACGAAAATTGTTGAATTAAGATCCATTCCCTGTTTTGGAATGGCTTCTTCGGAACCAAGTCCCATATTCAGCAGGTTGCGCCTCAAGGATTGACTCTGCGGCTGGGTCGGAAGAGACCTCTCGTTGCTCTATTTTTTACGATGCTTGCGTTGGTTTTGGCTTTGGTTTCCTGAATGCATTTTCGTAAATGTTTTCGATGGTTTTCATAGCTTGCATTTCGAACTCGCACTTCCTATCGAACTTCTTGAATAACACAGTGTTTTAATCGATTGTTGTGCGATTTTAGCTAATCGCATAGGCGACATCTAGCGCGACCAACAAGTCTCTCGCCGCGAACAACAATCAAGGTGAGTGGCTGAACTCCTCCGCCTCGACCCTCCACTACTAGAATAAGTCATTTTAGCGACGCCTAAAGACGTCGCTAAAATGCCTAAAGTCGTCGCTAAACCAGTTTAGCGACGTATTTCTCTTGTCGCAGAAACCTTAGTCGCTGTTTGGAAAGACGTCACTGATCGTCGCCAACACCGACGTTTACCGACTCAAATATACGTCGGTAATATACCGACGTTTACCGTCATTTCGTCGATGAAATAGCGACGTTTATGATGTCGCTATACGTCGGTATTCCCTGGGAAAATTATCGATGTTTGTGATGTCGCTATGCGTCGGTATATATTACCGACGTTTTTGATGTCGCTATACGTCGGTATATCCTGAGAAAATGAGGTAAAATCCTGGAAAATTTAGCGACGTATACCGATGGTTACCAACTCATACCGACGAAACTGACGTCACTATACGTCGATAAACTGGCAATATATGCCAGTTTAGCGACGTCTACCGACGCAACGTGCCGTTGTAAAGAGTCGGTAAACGTCGCTAGACATCGGTAAATTTGAAAAAATAAAAAAATAAATTACAGTATGCAGTTTTCTCCACAGAATCATTTTCTTCCTGCAGTTTAATCTGAAACACAATACACAAGCACATTTTATCCCTGGGTTCACTGACCCCTTCGGTGGAACACTCAACACCGGTAAATTAACATCCAAATAAAACGAATAACAACATAAAATAATCAAAGTCCACACAACATATATAAACCAATATTCAAATTGTCATGGGTCTACACAAGCAATAACCAATGTATCTATGCAACCAACAAACAAGTGTCACAAAAAAATAAGTGTCACAAACAAATACAAATACTCAAACACTCAATACAAACAATCCTAACTAGGACTACTGGGGATCTAGAGCAGGAGGGGGCACGCCGCGACGAAGGGCTAAGAAAAGCTCATAGTCCTCCTGTGAAATCGACACCGATGAAGGAGGTAGTGACGTCGGTGGAGTCGGTATCGATGAAGAAGGCAGTGGCGCCGGCGTAGTCGACGACGATGAAGGCGTACCCGGAGGACGATAACGCTCCAACGCTGCAAGTCGCTGGAAGTATGAATCCATGGTAGATAACATTCTATCACTGCTATCAGCCACCGAATCCTGCACCAATCTCAGCCTCTCGCCCATGGTCATCTGTGATGTCTGCAGATCCAATACGCTATGCTCCGTCGACGCTCTAAGATCGGTGACGCTCCGCTCTGTCCGTTCAGTCACATTCCGGAGCTCCATAATGCGGCGGTCGAGCGTATCCAATCGTGCTATAAGCACAGGCTCGTCCGACTGGTGCTGAGGCTGGTCCTGAATCCGTCGTAGCAGCTCGTCCCGGAGAGACTCCATCATCTGGTGGACTCGGGTAGACTCCTTGGATGGCTGTGTACCATGCACACTAGCGGGGGATGCCCTAGAGGACTGGCTCGCAACTAGGGCGCCATAGGATCCCGTACCGTAGTACGTACCCCTACGGAGGCCACCAGCGGCGGTCATCCACAACTCGTCCGCCGACGGAGCTTGAGTGAGCTGCGAGAAAGTACTAGCCTCTCCCGCAGTAGGTGCACTAGCAGTCGCCCGGTCCCGAAGCCTGTGATACTCGTCCTAGAAAGTATGGATAGTACTCTATGATTTTTAATCTCTAATTAATGTACTTATTATTACTAACTACATGAATATTTATTTGCAAGCATATTTACTAAGTTATATTAAAATTAACATGAAGTATTATAATTAATAAATAGTATTGTAATACTTACATAGGCAAGCTCGGCCCTCTCGTCAATAAGGCCTTCGCCCTTCCGATGGGTAGCCAGGAAGACGGTCACCATGTCGGCGTTACCGACCTTCCTTACCTGTAATTAAATATATTATCTTAGTAATATTTTATCAAATTTGCATTAAAATAATATTTTCGAAAGAAAAATACATACCAGACGACGAAAATGTTCCGTTATCGGAATCGACCCACCGCACCACTTCGAGGCATGCTGCCTAGCCGCCTTGGCCTTCTCGAACTTTTCCTTGTACCTTGGCTCGTTGAATCGAGCCTTCATCGCATCCCACTGATCAGGGGTGATCCAACCTTGGATCGGCTTTCCAGCACGATCACGAGCCTTCTGATCATTGATAGCGTCACGGATCAGCTTAGCAGCGACAGCAGGAAATATCCCCTTGATCAGCTCGGCCCGGTGCGGTGGATAGAAAAACATATCCTAAAAGAGTATGCAAACCAAATATTTTTCAGTAATATATAATATACACAAATCAAATGATTCATGTTAAAAGAAAATCTATTTTAACCTTGAAGCGCACAAACCAGTAGGCCTTCATATCGTCCGGAGCTTCCGAGTAGTTTATCCAAGGACCACCATAATTTTGCCTCAGGAGCTGGCCTAGGCATCTCTGTACCGACGGGGGGCGATATCTATACAGACATATTATATTCATGAGAAAAGTTAATTTATGATAAACACAGAAAAAAAATGATAAACCAAAATACTTACTTTGTACCGTCGGCCCAGATCTACGTCCTCGTCTCCTCTGGAGGTGCACAGGCATCATCTGCCTGATACTGGTCGGCCGTCGGTGCAGCCTCCTCTATCTGCTCATCTTCCTCCATCGTCGTATCAGCAGGAGGAACGCTACTCTCGGGAGCAGTCTCAGGCCTGGAACTACTCGTCCCAAAAGATATGCCACATAGCATCGTGGCGGTCGGAGCTACTATCCGATATACAGGAGTACTGGGCGACGAGGATCCAGAGCCGGTACTAATAGGAGGTACCGAAGAAGAACCCCGTCCTCTTGTAGTACCGCTAGTAGGTACCGAAGGAGTACCCTGTCCTCTGCCAGTATCAGTACCCCGTGCCCCATGTCGAAAAATGCGGAACGATCCACGACGACCTGTCATGCCTGATAACAACATATGATGAGATACAACAAAGACAACAAATAATAGAGACTAGAAATATGAAAGTGCAACAAAGATAAGATAATAACCAAGACAACATATGATGATACATTTTACAAGAAACATCTAAGTCCAGATAGTATATTTTAGAAGAAACATCTAAGTTCAGATAGTACATTCTACAAGAAACATCTAAGTCCAGATAGTACATTCAGATAATAACCAATACTAGATAATAACCAACTCTACATAATAAGAAAATGAAAGTATGTCTCTCTCAATCATCTTCAGAATAATCATCTTGTTCGTCTTCCTCGACCTCATCTTCCTTCTCATCTTCACTTTCATCTTCGCCTTCGTCGGCTTCGTCTACCTCTTCGGATAATTCTACATCTTCTATATTATGTGTCGTGTAATGCGTAACTTTCGTGGAGTCCACATCAACAATATTGGTTACAAGAGGTAGCTTGTCCTCCTGATAAGCTTTTTTGTCAACATCAAAAGTATCTCTAGTTTTAGTCTTGCATACTGCCCACCAGTCAGACTTTGTTGCTCCCTGTCTCGGATAAGCTGTGAAGTACACGAGCTGAGCTTGAGTTGCTAGGACAAATAGTTCGTAGCCTTGATAACTACGCTTGTAGTTTATATCCACAAGACCATGCTTGTCAATTTTCCAACCTTGATTTTCAGTCGGATCGAAGCATTCACACTTGAACAACACGATCTTTGCAGGTTCTCTGCCATAATTATACGTCAATTCCACAATCTCTCGCAAGATGCCAAAGAAATCATTTCCTGGATCGACGTCTTTGTAGTTCGAAGATTTGATACACAAACAAATGTTTTTCGTGGAATCAAGATCTAGGAAGCTGTCTCTGATCGGAGCATTTGTCGACTTAAACCGAAAGCCATTGACACAGTAACCTGGCCATATTTTAACAAAAGTAATTGGTCCCTTGGCAAGAGTTCTAATTAATTCAATCTCGGATGAAATTAGACGATCGACCTGAATACCAAAGAAGAGATAGTAAGTTATTTATTGCACAGTTGCATTAAAAGAGGCCATTAATTACCGGGCTGCTTACACATTCGCTCAACCAAGAAGGAAAATAACGTCTTATTTCTTGTTCTAATGCTTCGTCTGTTAAGTAGGGTCTAACCAACCTCAACTCAGCATTATATGTGCTGAAAAACAACGAAGCAACCGCCGATTAGTACAATAATATTAGCTTATACTATTATATTAAGATGACGTAAACTTATTATTAATTACTTATCCCTCTAGCTTCTCCACTTCATCCTCGTCGCAATTGAGTAATACATACAATTGAGCAGCCCTTAGCTCTTCGTCATTCAAATATCTCTTCTTCATTTTCCCCGAAGGCTTTCCGGACGCATTGAATACTTTCAGTATTCCATCATTAGATTCTTGATAACCGTCGTCGTTTCTCGGAGCCCTGGTTCTATTCGTAGCAACATGAGGTTTGAAATAATTCGAGCAGAAGTTTGTAATCTCCTCGAGAATATAGGCTTCACAAATAGAACCATCGACCCGAGCCTTGTTTTTCACCTTCCTCTTTAGGTGTTCAAATGTCGCTTAACTGGGTACATCCACCGATAACCAATGTGTCACGCCCCGCTCCCGCAGGAGCGATCGTCCTCGCTAAGGCGTGATGCCGCACGGGCCTAGGTTGTGCCCGTGCAAGGCTAATCCCAGAAACGTCCGATTCGAGCTAGGCCACAGAGTCGCACAGAGTGTCCCCATTTGCAGCGGAAAGTAAATGAACACAAATTGAAGCGAATTCAACTCTTTATTGATATTCAAGAAGTTTACAAGTGGCGCTAGGCCGATATTACAAATTGCTCAAGCTCTCTCTCTCTCTGAAACATAAAAGACGTGCCAAGTGGCTTACAACATGGAATGATTCATGGCGATGTTTCGATACATTATGTCCTGTATAGGGTGCTTCAGCTTCTTGCAACATTCCAAGGCCCCAGAGTTGGCTCCGCGCCTTAACACGTTCGATGGAAGCTCCGCACCCGCCGGCGTCTCCTACATCCTGCAAGCAGACTGGGGGGTTATCAGTACATTGCTATGCACTGGTGGGGAGGGTAGCTCGCCCACAATGCTATCATTACCAAACACGTTCTATTTACTTTTGTGTACCGTCTATCATTCATTGTCTTACTAATCTTGCCTTAGGATCATTTTCATGGCATATTTTATAGCCTATCTCGTGTTGCGTAAAACAAGTGTCGCATGGAAATACATGCACGACTTATCCATACTTATCGTCCGGCCTTTCCTGTCCAACGTAAACCAAGTTAGTCAACAATTCATATGAAATAACTTAACGTAGTTCATGTAAGCATTCAATGTCAAGTGCGTGTCCTTGCCTCGGGTTCTAGCACGTCGTAGGCACGTTTTCTAACTCGTTTGCTCGAAGTACTCTTGATCATTTTGTGTGTTATATTCAAGCCTATTCAGAAAGTGCTTTGTACAGTTAACTTAGACTACTTTGATTTCAATACAAGGACTTGCACGTGGATTGCCACCAGCAAAGCCCACTTAAATCTATATGCACCGGTCGCTGGCATCACAAGCCATTTTGGACATAACCAAGCCGTGGTATTTCTCAACTAGCGTAGGGTGCGGGCTGGCACACACCCCGTTAGTCTCTTGAAATACGCCTGCACTTACGTCCCCCGGGTGGCCAAGTCCGCAACCAGGCAGCCCGTAAGCCATATTTTGATTTTGCCTAGGCCGGCCACGATCCTCGCTTTGATCATGCCGCGGAATCCGTATCACCCGTGCACGGGTCCGTCCACGACCATTTCATATTTTATCGTCATAGGCTAACCCTTAGCCATAATGCGTTATCGACCAGGTTAGCGTCCGTGTAGTGCGGGTATTGAGCCCCATTGTACGTGCCCGTCATATCTGTCGCTAACCATTCCTTTCTTTCTTATCTTTTATTCATTCTTCCTTTTCTTTCTTTCGCTTGTCCGTTCGTTCATGGATTCATTCACACATTCATTCATTCCTTCGTTGATTCATTTATTCACTCATTCGTTCATTCTTTCATTCATACGTTATACAACTTCCCGTACGGGAGTCGCCTTGGCGATCCATCGGTCCCGAAGTCTTTCAATGTTGCTATACTCTACTCAGAACGACTATATCGATAGTCTTCCGTTTCATTGTTGTGAACCATTCATTGTTTCATTGTTTGAACGCATAAGGGACTTGAACGTAAGCTTGTGCCTTAGCACGAGCATAGAGCGCGATGCAAGAGTTCTCATAATTTCTATGTTCTTTTCCATATTCTATACAAGCATACAAGATGGGATTATTCCCTTAGCTAGGTGCATTGAGTCATGCATGCACGGTGTTATCGCCTAGCGATTCTAGCATTAGTGTCCGTATTGTTATGTGTCTAGGCTAAGCAAAGACGGGTTCATCGGAGCCACCCACCATAGCGATGTTCGCATCGGCCGAACGATACTCCGAGCGCGCCTTTGAAAGTCTAAGTCTGGATTCATCTTCGGCGGGCCAATGTAAGCCTTGCATCGATTCTTCTTCAGGTCGATGCCAACTCTTTGGGTCGACGGCTCGTTTGAGTCATTACACTTGCCGTTTGAATCGGCGTTCCGCTAGGGCGGAGCGGGTCATTACACAACGGACCCACCAATACTTGTCTCGTAGGAAAGATGAATTGGCAAATGCTCCATGGAGTCGAAGAATCCAGGAGGAAATACCTTCTCGAGCTTGTACAGTGTTACCGCAATATCGTTCTCCTGCTTTTCTAGACGATCGACGAGCAACTTACTAGAACAAAGATCTCTAAAGAATATGCTAAGTTCGTTCAATGGATTCCAAAAAACCGGGGGTAAGAATTCCTAAAAAGCAATCGGAATTAACCTCTCCATGAATATGTGACAATCATGGCTCTTCATACCTGTCAGTTTGTTCTTCTTGAGGTCGACACATCTTCTCAAGTTCGAAACATACCCGCCTGGAAATTTTAGACCTTGAATCCACCTACAAAGTCTCACTTTATCCTCCTTCTCCAGTGAGAAAATTGCCTTTGGCTGCTTCAACTTCCCATTCCCGTCCTCTATCAAATGCAATGCAGGACGTCTACATATTTCTTCCAAGTCCAATCTAGCCTTTGGATTGACTTTCGTCTTCTCCTTTACGTCCATTACAGTATTAATTATGTTATCAAACACATTCTTCTCGATATACATGACATCAAGGTTATGTCTAATCAGATTGGTGCTCTAATATGGCAGATCCCAGAATATACTCCTCTTCGTCCAGTTATGAGTGCGACCAAATCCGTCACACTTGTAGCCCGTAGCAGGATCTTTAATAGCTCTTGGTAAATCTTTTACCTCTTTCCATATCGTGTATCCGGGCCACCTTGGCGGGGGATTAGCCTTCTCCACAACACCAGTACGAAAAGCATTTTTGTTCCTCCGGTACGGACGATCCTTCGACAGGAATTGTCGATAACAATCGAAGAAGCACGGTTTGCCTTCGTGTTTCAAACAGAAAGCCTTAGTGCGGTCTATGCAATACGGACATGCAAGACGACCATGCGTGCTCCATCCAGATAACATATCATAGGCCGAAAAGTCGTTGATGGTCCACATAAGTGCTGTCCGCATCTGAAAATTTTGTTTTCTAGATACATCGTACGTGTTGGAACCTACTTCCCACAGCTGATTTAACTCATCAATCAATGGCTGTAAATACACATCGATTTCCTTTTCAGATTGTTCGGACCTGGGATAATAACGGTAAGGAACATATACGGAGTCTTCATGCACATCTAAGGCGATAGATTGTACGGAGTGACGATCACAGGCCAACACGAATACTGGGATCCCGAAAGTTCGAATGGGGTAAAACCGTCGGAGCAGAGACCCAATCTGACATTACGCGGATTAGAAGCAAAATCTGGATACTCTCGATCAAAGTGCTTCCATGCTTCTCCATCAGATGGGTGTTCTAACACTCCTTCGGCATGTTCCCACTTATGCCAACTCATGTTTTCTGCAGTTTCCTTCACCATAAACAACCGCTGCAACCGCGGCATCAACGGCAAGTAGTGCATCGAATCGGTAGGCTTCCTGGCACCGATATACTTTCCTCTACCACTGTCCTTGTAGCGATCGACACTACAAAATCTGCAGGCGTCTTTATCCTTGTCGTCTTTGTAGTACAACATGCACCCGTTGCGACATGTATCGATTTTCTCGTATCCCATCCAGAGCGATCACACCATCCTCTTAGACCGGTAGAAGTCTTTAGGCAACTTAGCACCCTCAGGCAATATTTCTATAAGCAACTCCAAAAGACGATTGTAGCAATCTTGCGACATGTTAAAATCGGACTTGATGCTCAACAATCTTGTAACTACCTCCAACGGTGAATGATCCTCACAACCAGGATATAATGGAGTCCTTGCATTCTCCAGCAACTCCATGAACTGTGCAGCATCGGCGTTTGGTGCCTCCTCAGGTGCATCATAATCGTTCGGATCGAAACTAGGTCCCGCCTCGTCAAAAATCATGTTCACCAACCCATCGTCGTAAGCAGCGTTGTTGTGGACATCCACATACGGCTCATACTCTGATGCTAAAGATACAAGTTCTCCGTGCGCGCTCCACTGATAGTAATTTGACGTGAAACCCATCGAGTATAAATGATACGTGACTTCCACTTCTGGATGATATTTCAAGTTGCGATATCTCACACACGGACACTTAATTTTGGTACCGTCCATGTACTGAGAAAACACCTTGGCAAACTGCAGAAACTGCTGTACACCCTCTATGAATTCATCACGCACACCACACATGTCATCAGGATGACAGTTGTACATCCACGAACGATTCCGTAAGTAGTAATTCATATCCATATCCAATTGAGGATAATTCTGTAAGATAGATACATGCATATTGCAGTCAGTGAATAAATGTTAAGGCAGTTTAGATATGGATGCGCAATTTAGATAGAGGTCAATTTATACATGCACATTCCACATACTACAAACAAAGAATTTGAAGGAAGAAACAAAAACAACTGTGTTGGGACTAAAACAACTGTCTTGTGTCAAAGTGTCGTATCCGATAGACATATACTAATCCGATACGGTCGATACTAACTACATACGGTCGAGGAGGTGAATCCGCTGGTACATCCATGTACGATCAATGAAGTAACGATCTATTACAGATTGGATGTAAAAATCTGTATCGTAAGACAAACTAAACAGAATTAGTTCGATACCGATACCGATTCTGATACTCATCCCAATTTCTCCCCAATCTCTTATAAAAAAGGTGTCTGGCGAGGTATAATTGTACTTGTAGGAGTACACGACACCAACTGTCCAATATCGACCCTTTGGGTCTATAAGAGTCACTTCACTCAGTTTATCAAGACAAGTAAAACTTTTTAAATTAATATCTAATATTGACCCTTTGGCCTGTGCTTGAGCAGTATCCTAACTAATAAATTAATGTCCTACTTTAACATCTACTAACTCTCATATTCCTTCTAACATAAACTAATATCATAATCTAAACTAACACCATAACCTGGAAGTCACACTTCTCAAGCACAGGCCAAAGGCCAATATTGGACAGTTGGCGTCATGCACTTCTACAAGGCAAAACCAAATGTTGACGGTATATATACCGTCAACATTTAAAATTTTTACTTGTCTTGACAAACTGAGTGAAGTAACTCTTATAAACCGAAAGGGTCGATGTTGGACAGTTAGCGTCATGCACTTCTACAAGTACAATTATACCTCGACAGACACCTTTTTTACAAGAGGTTGGAGAAAAATCATTGAAATAGAATCCCAAGTAATCATGATACAACAAGTGGTAATAGTGTATCACATGACATGACCATATAACCATAGTGTATCAGAATTGACCACACAGAAGACTTAGCCTAATTAATCTCCATAAAATAAGTGGTAATAAGTCCATAATTAATCTCCATAAAACAAGTACAGCTGCTAATAAGTCCATAATTAAGTCCATAAACTCATCTCCATAAAACAAGTACAGCTGGTAAAAAGTACTAATAGTCCAACACAAAATATATCCATAAAACTACACTAATGACGACCACGCAGGTCACGCATATGCTCAATGATACCATCATGCAACATCTTCTGATAAGTGGGATCGACGGCAGGAAAGCGCCATTCCACTGCAGATGCTGGATGAATGGAACTCCCGGTCTCACTAGCTACCGGTGCCACTTCCTCCTTAACAGTAGGAGGAGCTACCTCAGCAATCTGTGTTTCCCTGAAACGACGTGCCGCTGCTCGGGTTATGGGTGCCATCTGGTAAAATCGATATTCACAGGAGGGAGCGGTTGAAAATGAATGAGAGAACTATCAGAGAATCACATAAAACTAACTAGAACTGAAATACAGTAATTGACAAATAAATGAGAGAACTATCATAGAATTGAAAGATACAATGCAATCTACATGATTTCTAGGTCACATAGGTCAAAGTCAAACCTTGGTCAACCTTGGTCAATTACACTTGTCAACTAGGTCAATCCTAGTCCAATCAAGTCTCACTAGGCCTAACCAAGCCTAGGCTATCAAACACACACCATCACAAGTCATAGAGAACACATATTACATATATATACATGCTTACATTATATTCATATATTTGAACTTGTATTCATTCAATCATAGGCATATTTACATAGATGCTTGCATTTCTACATTCATTCATGCATTCATTTCTTAACATATATGCATTACACTTGATTATTAGTTCATGGCATTTATGCATACATATATGTCTATCACATATGTTATCTAAACATGCATAATACATTCACCCATTCTATTCTTTATACATATGCATTACATGATTACATGTCATTACCTATATTAATGCTTACCTATACATTATATTTCATATGTTATCCAAACATTGCATTTATAACTTGCATATATCCATGTATTCCTATTTGCATACATATATGCATATTGCATTCATATGTGCTTACCAACATGCATGACACTACACATATATCACTCATTACATACACATGTTATATGTGTATAGGAAGAGGGAAAATGAAAGTAAGAGGGGACTGAGTTCATATGTCCAAGTGGACTGAAACAGAGATTGTGATCTCAGATTTAACAGTGGTGCAAAAGTGTGTGTGTATACCTGGACGGGGTCGGGTAGGGATCGCCGGAGTTGAGGAGGGGACGAGGGGGTCGACGATGGAGGAGCGACGACGAGGTCACCAGGGGAACGATCGTCGAAGACGAGAGGGAGGGAGGCAATGCCAGAGGAAGGGGGAGAGAAATGAGGGGGAGCGGTCGTCGGGGGGAGGCAACGCTGGAGGGAGGGGTCGTCGGGGGGAGGCCTCGTCGGAGATGAGAGGGAGGGAGGGAGGCAACGTCGGAGGGAGGGGGAGAGAAATGAGAGGAAACGGTCGTCGGAGGGAGGCAACACCGGAGGGAGGGGTCGTCGGGGGGAGGCCTCGCCGGAGGGGAGGAGCTCATCGGGGGGGGAGCAGTCGCCGGAGACGAGAGGGAGAGGGGGAGAGAAACGAGCGCTCGGCGGGAGAATGAAAATTTAAAAAATAAAATAAAATCGATCGGGTTCCCAGAACCCTAAATGAAAGTTTTTAGTGACGTCTAAGTGAGACGTCGCTGTTCAGTAATAGGATTGCGACGAAAATGATTAAATGTTGCCAAACATCACTGAATAAAATACATCAACAATGTTTTGCGACTACATAGCGACTTGTTCTTTCCAAACTATAATTACAGTCGCTAATAGTCGTTAAACGTCGTTGATAGTGACGTTCAGCGACGTCATTTACATACGTCGCTAAATAAACAAAACATAGCAACATTTTTAACTGGCATCGCTAATTTCGTCGCTAATTTGACATATTTTGGTAGTGCTCTATTTCAAAATGAGAACTCAGGTAACGATATCAATTTGAATGGTTCACTTGGAAAATATAAGTCCTATGTTCAGATTTGAAAAGATAAGATTCTAGCAAAGAGATAGAATTATTTCTGGGTCTGAAAGTAAACCAAGTAAATGAATCGATTACTTAACAGCCCCAACGATACTCTAAATTATACCTAATTAACATAACATGGTCGTTGGACAACTTGTCGACAAGGGATGTTTTTACCATTTCTTCAGATCGGAAAGCCTTAGGCCAGGGGACCGATCTGGCCATGGAGGAAACGAGGTATAGCCGAGGTGAGTATGCAGCAACCGGTAGTTTCGGGACTTGCATCAGAGCTCGCTACTTGCGGTGCAAGGATCCCGTTTACCAGGCTATGTCCAAGATGGCTAGTTAATACCGGAGACCTGTAGGTAATACACCTAATATAATTATTATCAACTAACAGGGAAGGTGATGGTAAGTTTTATATTGTACGGCGCGCTCTGCTAGGGAAATTCTAGCGTAATTCACTTGGTTTATGTTCCGTCAAACTGTTCGCAAGAAAATAACTAGGATGGCTAGAAAGATCACAAATAAACAAGTTACATGTTTTATCTAAATTCTTGAACCAAATGAGAGCTTGGAAACTAATTAGCCACTCTCTAGTACACGTTGATTGTACTGATCCTTGCTCTCTCTACAGGTGCGATAAATCAGGAGGAGCGTGCTACATGAAAGAAGGCGACGCTCATATGTTTTGAAGCTTCGTTCGTGCAGTCGAAGCCTAGATCAAATCTCTTTTGAAGACTCCGCTGTCGAAGACCAGAAGACAGATGGAGCGACTCCCCACCATCCCAGGTGGTTTTTGTAATGCTGGTTGTATTAAGAAATGGATGAAATGTATGGAACGGCTATCTCATCGACGTTCATTTTGTAATGGAGTCAGTTTGTAAAAAAAAAGCCTGCACGTCGCCTATGTATCGAGTCTGTAAAATGATGTTCATTATCAATAAAGCTTAAGTTTCCATCTTTATAATGTGTGTTCAATTTGCTCTGCGCATTCTCTTGTTTGGTGTCTTTCGGATAACCTTATGACTATGCCTTGTGCGATCGCAATTTAGGTTCGCACGGCATCACGCCCCGGGGACAACTATCGATTCTACAGAATCGGGGCGTGACATAATGGTATCAGAGCACGGCTTTACGTCCTTTAGCCTTCCGTTTGAGTCTCGAACCTTTGACCTCGTGTCGATGAGATAAGTTGTTCCATACAACGAGTCCGTAATATTTTCTGAGACTAATATGAGTTGCCTTCTAAATCCCAGAGGTCCAAGAAACCACGGGTGAGAACGAAGATAGTGCTTCGAGCGACTCGAACAGCCCAGGGGCAATTCCTTCAAACATCCCTATGGATCCCATGGAGCAGATGATATGCATGTTAGAAGGGCAACAACGACAGGCCGAGGCAAATCAGCGTCTGAATGAACAACATAGACAGCACGTTGAAGAGCAGCAGAGACAAGCTGCGGCACGACAGACTCAGTTCGAGGCCCGATTCGATACGCAGTTCAAGTTGCAGCAGAAGCAGCTTGATACTCTTCAACAAATCGTCCAGTCGATTGTAGCCAATAGTAATTCTGCAATGACTCATGCTGCAGCCGTGCCTGCGGTTCGACCGATCCAGATCGAGCTAGAGGTGCCCGAGAATTTACCTACGACACCAAGAAGCTCCAACTTTGAGGTGTCAAAATTCACAAAAAATTGCCGCACTTCCTTCTGCGGTACTAAAGACCCTTCTTTGGCGATCGATTGGTTGGAGGAGTTGGAAGACCGGTTCCAGCTTTTGGGCGTCGATGAGTCCAAGAAAGTCGTATGCGCTCAACTTCTACTCCGATTGAACGCGCATGACTGGTGGGCCGTACAGAAGCCAGGGATCAGATGCGACGATGATACAGCAGCAATCACTTGGGCCACCTTCCGAAAGGCATTCGAGATCGAGTACCTCCCTGCAGCCATTCGGCAAGACAAAGAAAATGAATTTATGCAGTTGAGACAAGGAAACAAGACGGTGATGCAGTACGCAGTAGAATTTAACAAGTTAGCCAAATTTGCTGGAGCATTCTTGCCAACAATGGAGAGTTGTGCTCGACGGTTCGAAGTGGGACTACGACCCTCTATCTCTGCTCATATGTCAGTTTCCAAATATAAGACAATGGGTGAGTCCCTGAATCATGCCCTCTGCCTTGAACGCCAATATCTCCCAGATGATACCGGCACTGTGCATACATACCATCCCAAATGCCCTAGCCAAGCGTGAGGAAACAATGGGACCAAGCGTCCAAACAATGGGCAACAAGGCGGACAACAAGGTCAAAATTCGTGGCCTCAATGCACCCGATGTCACCGATTCGGTCACACTATCAACGATTGCTGGATACCAGAGCATGGATGCTGGATCTATGGAAAAATGGATCACGTTCGTGCTAATTGTCCAACCAGAAGGCCGAGCCTAAGGGCGCCCCAACAGCAGCAATATCGTCCAAAGAACCAAGGTCCCGCACCTCGAGCCCATCAACTCGTACCGCAAAATGGCCAAGATCTTTGCCCTAATGCCCAAGGCCGTGTCTACGACATGACTCAAGATGAAGTGCTTGCATCAAATACGGTAGTTATAGGTATATTGAATTTCAATAATGTACCTGCTCGTGTGTTATTTGATTCAGACACTTCGTATAGTTTTATATCGGTAGATTTTGCCGTCGAGCACAAATTTCCTATGATACCGTTAGACCTCGATCTTAGCGTAAGCACACCTTCGGGCGTACCCCTACCCACGAATTTAGCCTGCGGTGACAGAATCATCTGTATTGGGGGTCAGAAGATCGATCTTGATGCGATAGTTCTAGATATGAAGGACTTTAACATCATACTGGGAATGGATTAGCTCGGGCCTTACAATGCTACCATTGACTGTGCATGAAAGAAGGTCACCTTCTGCATACCTGGAGTGCCCAAATTTTGCTACTCATGTGGTGAAGCATCGTCGACGTGTATGGTGATTTTGACAATTTCTGCTCGAAGGATGATGTTATTTGCCACTAAATATCAAGAACAAAAATTACAGAGGAATTAAACTTGATTGCAAACTCGCTTGTACAAAAGAAAGCCTAGAAAGAAATCCTAGGAAACAATCTAAGTACAATTGTTTAGTTTTGATTCTGGGGGGTGACGATAGAGGCTCGGAAAAGTGTAGCAACTCTGCCTTACTCCTTGGACAATCTGATACGATCCTTGCTCTTGAAGAAATTGTCCTTTGTAGGTTGCCAGCCTTTTGCATGGGTATAGTACCCAGCTATTTATAATGATGGATATCTTGAGCCGAATAGATGGCCATGTGACCACGTGGCTACAACAGCACACAAAGACCCACTCTTTGGCCGCCAGTTGGTGACTTGTTGAGATTTTGTTGCAACAAATCTGGTGGCTGAGACTTGGTCAGCTTGATACGTGTCCTATCGCAGGATAGGATCAGTCTGCTTGAGTCATTTTGAGCCGCATAGGCCTTTCAGTGTTCGGCCATGCTGGGCCGCATAAGACTCATGCGGCTTAAGTCGTAGTCTTCCTTAGTCCGTATGTAGCTTAGGGACTTTTGAGCCGCATAGGTTCTGTATTCTAGGCCGCATAAAGCTCATGCGGCTCAGGTTGCAGTCACCCTTGGCCATATGAAGCACATGGATTGAGCCGAATAAGGTTCATGCGGCTCGAGTCGTAGTCCTTCTGGCCGCATAGCCATGTCCAATATGGTGACATGACATCTTGTCTGATCACGTCTTATCTTCTTTTTTGTCAGAGTGTCAGAGTTGTTAGAGCTGTCAGAGCTGTCAGTTAAGCCAATTTTGATAGAGTTTGTCAGCTTTATCAGAAGGGTTGATCAGCTTGGCCGCATAAGTAACTATTCTTTCTGTGGCTCAAATCAGTCGGGTGAAGATGGGCCGTAGGGGGCATGCCAAGTCTGTCATACGACTCTTCTTTATGCGGACCAATTTGTCCCAAAGTAATCATGCGGTCAGTTGTGATCCGTGTGAACCCTATATTTTCCATGCTTCTATAAGATCCCCTTTAAAGTTTTAAAATTACAAATTTGGAATACTTAGAATAAGAAGCATGAAAATATGTCACGCCGCAGGGAGTCTTCGAGTCAGGATAGACCTTGAGTCGCAGGGAAATTTTAAGCCGCATGGAGATCTTAATCCACAGGACGATCTTGTGTCGCAGGGAGATCTTGTGCCGCAGGGAGATCCCATCCATACTGCCATCTGTCACTACTGCATTTAATGGCTTGATTTGGTTTTAGATTTGGGCTCTTTTTTGAGATAAAGCTGACGGTTACTAAGGATAAAATCTCCAAACGTTATCATTATCTTTAATGGATACAAGAATTGAAGCGATGACAGTTATTAAGGATAAAAATCCCCAAGTGTCGTCATTATCTTTAATGTCACGATAACCGACGCGACGTTCATTTGTTTCCACTTTGAAGAGCTATAAATATGGGCCATACGGAGAGAGTTTTTCTTTCACTTTTTCTCCTTCATCTTCATCATCTTCGTCATCCTTTCTGTCCTGGTTAGCCATGGCTCTGAAAGCTTCCAAGTCGACTGGTGCTACGGTCAAAGGGAAGGGACTCGCCTCTCCGTCGAGTGCTGTGAACTCTCCTCCCGTTCATCCTGACGTGCAACCACTGTTAAGGGTAAGGACGGTGGGAAAATGATGACTTAAATTTGAATGGCCATATCAAATATTTTATGCGCAAGCCTGTCATATATCGCCTCTATGTTTAGGCATCATCGATGCGTGCCCCATCTATTTGGACCGCATGTATTCTATATGATGGGGCTGCATGGGCTGAGCCGCATAAGCGTCACTAACCCTCATAGATGCCTCATACCTGAGCCGCATGAGCACTACATGGCTGAAGCGCATGGATGCCTCGTGACCGAGCCGCATGTACATCTCATAACTGATCCGTATAAGTACCTCATGGCTTAGCCGTACGAGCACTGCATAAGTGCTTTAAGACTGAGCCGCATGCGTCTCATGTTTGGCTGAATATTATTTTCTTCTAACTGCTCACCTCTTTTTTTTTTCTTTTTTTTACAGGGATCCGGCTAGCGAATTTCTCCAGGACCGGTATCGGCGATAGAGTGAAGATGCACCATTCTGACATACATATCAGACAGCTCAGAACTCTTCATGCTTTGGAAGAGTTTTTCTCAGATGTGTAGCACCCAGTTTCTAAAATAAGGGTAATTTTGAAATTTTATAATTATAATCATTTAATAATGATATTTAAACTATGTTATAATTTATGGTGATTTTTAGTTAATTTAAAACTATTTAAAATCATGACTTGTGATTTTGATGATTGACTAGTGTAACCCTAGAGTTTGTTGAGCCTAGAGACTAACCATGACCAAGGGAGCCTAGCTATGTGATTAGGATGACTAATTACTAGTTTTTAGCCTAAGGGTATTTTGGTCATTTTGACAATTTTATGAAATTATAAATTGTGTAAATTAAATATTGTGCTAATCTATTTGTTAAGACTTGACCTAGAAGCTTAGTCTAATCTAGATGTTAGTCATGACCATAGAGACTAAGTAGAGGGTCTCAACTAAGTAATCAAATTAGGTTAATATCTAGATATTTGTTAGTAGGATATTTTAGGCTAAAGGTTAAGAAGGGTTACTTTAATTGTGAGCCTTTAGATTGGCTAGGAATTGTTGGAGAAGCCTTGACCACTCATCCTAAACCCTAACCCTAACCTAATGGCAGCCATCACACATTCCCCCTCTATAAATACAACCCATTAATCATTAGCATCATTTTTAATTCATTTTAATTGCCTCTTTTGTGTTCTTCCCTAAACTCCTCCCCAAATATCCAAATTAAGTCCAAATTGAGCCTAGTCTCTTGCATTGGACTCCCCTACAGTAGAGGGTACCATTGGTGGGTAGCTAGCAAGGATTCAGAGGCTCAGGATCGTCGCAAGATCGAGGGAAGCCCTCATTCAAAAGGCTTGAAATTGAGGTTTTACCCTCAAAAGGTAAAACCCATCAAACCTATTCAAATTCTAGTTTCTTTCCATGGATGCATTCATTTAGGGTTCCCCGAGGTGTAGCCCAAGTTTGGTAGGAATTCGTGTCCACTACATGTCCGTATCGGACACGTATCGGTGTATAGAAATAGGTATTCGATGAAATATTTGTTAGAAATAAATTGTGTTAATTTTAGAATCTAATTGAATAGAAAATTAGCTTATTATGTGTAGATCACAACCCAATTTGACTGAGTCGAATTCGGTGCACCCTCGTATCCAAATTTGGACACGCACGCACGCACGAGGACACCGTGCGGCTGCCCTGCTGCTCGAGTGTCCTAGAGGACACGACACAGCACCTCGACACACAAAAACTTGTGTATGGGTGCGGGCAATGACTGTCATTGAGCACATAAAATTTCAGGCAAAACCATCGAGTGGTTAGGGAGAAATCGGGGCTGCACCGATTCTCAACTGACTGTGCACACACGAAAATCCTCCACTGATACGTGCTTTGCACGTGGACACGCGACTTCATGGACACGACTCAGGCACCTAGACACCTACCCTGACACCCCACCTAGCTACTGACACGTGCACGCGACCCTAGGTTGTGTGTGTCGTGTCCTAGACCGACTCGTACACGTGCACGAGGCTGTCTGTACGTTTTAGTGTCTGTGTGTGTTCGTGTAGGTTTGGACACCTCGTGTCCCCTTGTTTGGACACCTCGTGTCCCCTTGTTTGGACACGAGACACTCTTTGTGACACCATATAATGTGCACGACACGTTATCGAACATTAGATTGATGTTTTATTAGGTTTTGAATGGTATATTGGTTCGATTTTGATGAGTTCAGTAAACACTGATACTGTGTGAGGATAATTAGGTTTTTCTGTTTTAAATTAAATAATTATTGTGTTTAAATATATAGGACATGTATTGATTCGAGTTTTGTTCACAAATGAGAATGGTTTATACATAAAACTGATTTGGAGGTAATGTAAACTGGAAAATTCCAAATTCTGAAACCTGGGAGTAAATTCCAGGCCTTGTTTAGTTTGTTTTCTTCTTTAATTTAGTTATTGTTTTCCTAAAGATTTCAGGTTGTGTTAACTTGATGTACTGAAATTGGGTTTGTTGATATGTTGTTTTATTGTAAAGGTTTCGATCCTTAAAATCACTGATTTCTGAAACTCACTGAAACTGGGTTTGTACCTACATAAGAAACCTGAGAATGTGTTCAAAAACCTGAGATTTGGGGGGGACCTAAAACTGAGATTTGAATCTTACAAAGGAAAACCTAAAACTGAGATTTACCAAGTTAGAAAACCTGAGTTTTTGCACTGAAAGAAACCTATGGGTTCATAAGTTGTAACCTGAGATGTTGGCATTCATTGATAACAGTGAACTTAAGCAAGAGACTGAGAATGTGAATTAAAACTGAGTTTAGGAATTTTTGAGAATTTCCAAGTTACCATGGTTCACTATTTGATTTGGAAATTTAAATGTTTGTAGTTGCATTAGGATTTTGGTGGTGTTTAGTTCGAATTTCATTGGGTTCTTAGGATGAATTGTTAACTACCAGAAAACTGAGATTTGAAATGTAAAAATTTGATTTAGTATAGAAAACTAAAATTGTTTTGGACTAGGCTTGAGTTGCATGTTGATCTAAAACTGAATTCTGGGACCCCTTGTCTTGATATTTCACTCTTGACACTAACACCCTAATGACTCTACACTCCTTCACACATTAGGACACCCCTGTACATAAAAATACTAAAGTCAGACCCTCTCTTTCCCTCACTCTCTTTCACTACACACACACACCCATTCCTGATAACCCAAGCTCTCACAAACACACCCACACACACATGTAAACCCTTAAACCCCCTCTCTATCTCTCTATGTATAAATACATATAAATATATATGTATGTATGCATATATGAACCTATGCAAATATATATGTATGTATGCTTATATGAATGTATGTAAATATGTATATATATAGATTATAGGCTATATGCCCTATAACTAGCTAGTGTAGATTATATGTAGACATGGTATACTTAGTATACATATGCATAGGCTAGATATAGGTTAGACCTAGATTTGACTAAACCTAGACTATAAATGGACTTGACCTAGAAATAGACACACTAGGCCTATTTAGACTTGTAACCCATAGTTTGACTCTTAGTGTGACCTAGTTTGACCTTGGGAGTCGGATGACCATCGGCCCTATGACGGGTTTTGGCTCCTGGCTGGACCTTGGGAGTCGGATGACCATCGATTCCGACTACGCAGTTGGGATGAGAGAATCGGGCACCTCTTTATGCAAAGTTGCGACAAGGGGTGCGGCTTTGCCCGGTTTACGGGCCTGGATATGAATTCTCAAGGGTTCTTCTGGCCCTGTGATGACCTCCGGTTCGTCAGTTATATGCTTCTTGGATTCTTCATATAGACAAGCCTCCGAAGAATAATAAGACTCAACCCCTTTGAAGGGATCGATGTCGGCGAATTCAGTCTTCACGAAGCCATGCTTACTGACATACTTGAAGCACTGGTGGAGTGTGGATGGCACGATCATATAGTCATGTATCCATAGACGCCCCAAGAGGATATTGTAGGACGTATCTGCATCTATGACGTAGCAGGTAACTTCTGTCGCCGATATGACATTTCAATCGGATCTTTCCTAAGGGATAGGTCCTTCTCGAGTTGAAACCGCTAATGGCAGTGTTGGTCGCCGCTAACCAGTGCATAGAGATGCCGAGGACTTGAATCAAGCTTTTCGGGTTGATGCTTATCGACGAGCCAGGGTCGATGTGCATCCGATCCACCTTGATGTCGCCTATGTATTCAGTGTAGTATAAGGGGGGATCATGCAAGTTGGTCTTGATCAACATGTCCTGTGGGGTAAAAACAATGTTGGGCATTGCATCCGCGCAGTTGCAGCCCTGGAGATCGGTCGATGAGTCTTCCCCTGTAGGTTTGACCTGGGCTAAGTAAGCGTCAGCATTCTGGAGCGTTTCGTTCAATGCAATACGAAGATCCTTGGAGAGCCTCAGGAGCTCGTATAACGACAACTTTGTCGGCGTATTAGCTAGTTGTGCTAACATGTCAAAGTTGTAAGGTCTCTCCAGCCCTAGAGGTGCATCTTTACGGAGCAGCCTGTCGAAGCGGATTTCCTTCGGCTTGGCCCTGTCTGTCGATGGAGGCTGAGATGGCCCAGGAACATCAGTGGCAGGCATCGTTACCGGCTGAGGGTCCTCGACTGAACTACCCAGAGTAGGCTGGACTTGTGCCCCCGACCGGGTGACAACGGCCGCTGCATCCTTAGCTTCGGTTGAAATGGTATGGCAGGATCTGGCCTTCCTGTCCTTCTTCTTATTGGCTGGAGATGACGCCGCCTGAACAACTTCAGGCACTAAGTCTGGGTGCACCCACATGACCTCTCCTCGTGACGTGGTGAGAGGTACCAAGCCAGTCGTCTGGTCCCGGACGGAGGAAGATTAGTAACCTCCATCGTTGCCCGGGGGATAGGTATTACTCCGTCTTGAGTACTTGTTGGAGGGAAGTCGTCGAACTGAATTGACACCAGCCTCCACGGTAACCTCTTCAAAGTCTAGCGACAGAGCTTTGGAGTCGATAAGACTCTGGATGTACCGCTTTAATTGAAAGCAGTCATGAGTGGCATGATGAACATAGCGGTGAAAATGACAATATTTTAGGTCCTCCATCTCTGCCGCTCGAGGCTCGTGCCTTGGTGGAGGGAGTTGGATCATGTCCCCTTGCAAGAGCACGTCGAAGATAGGCTCGACATGACTATCTTCGAATAAGTAATTCACCTTGGACCACTGAGCTTCTGCCTACTTTTATTCAGACTTTTTGGTCGTACCGACGACCATAGCCTGTTTGCCTTTATTGTCCCGGTTATTGGAGGTGCCATAAGTGTTGTTGTTATTGGGGGTGATACCAGGACGTTTGTCTTTGACTTCTCCATCCGGGGTGTGTAATCCCAGTTGGCGAGCCTTCTTTAACTTTGCCTCCGCATTGGTGGCGCTTATGATGAAGGTCGTCCAATCCCTGAACTGATCTTCGCCTATTCAGAGGCTGATTGCCGGGAGCAACTTCTTCTGACAGATTTCAATCAAGGAGCTTTCGAAATTGCCTTGGGGCAATCTCATTGCGGTTAGGCGAAACCGCTCGATATAGTTCCTTGTTAGCTCCCTCCCCCCATGAACGACGTCCATGAGGGATGACATTGTCACATCATGTCCCACTTCGTAGAATCTTTCTAGGAACATGTGCTTGAAGCCGTCAAAATAATGGATGTAGTTGTCCGGAAGGTTGCGGTACCAGTCGAACGCGATTCCCTTTAATGCTCCGATGAATAATCGTGTGAGGATGGCGTCACTATGCGGCAAGTGGTCGGTTGTGACCTCAAAATAAGTCATGTACCGACTAGCAGAGTTTTTCCCGTCATACGAATCAATATGAAACGATTTGTACTATGGCGGAAAAGGAACATCTCTCTACGCAACAGGATACGGCTGCCGTATTCTGAGGTCCCGGAAGGAGTCTCGGGCATTGAACATTGCTCGAAGCTCCTGGACTTCCCTTATTGCCTCCCTTGCTTCATCTGCAGCTAAAGGAGCGGAGGCTCCTAGAGGATTGTCACCCAAAGGAGGAGCGGTCGTGTTGGAGTCCGCGTTGACTGCGGGTCCCAAACTTGTTTATCCAGGCGTCCTTGCTGGTTGAGTCGGCAAGGCAGCTTTGATTTCGTCTACTGACTTGACCAAGGATAGGAGCATGGCTTCAAGTACTTCTAGACTTTGTCGGTCAGTAGGCGCTTCATGATCATCGTCGGCCATAAAGACTGCCCGCACGTGTGTAGAGGTGGAAGGGATCGTAGCAGAGGTGCTCTCTGTGTCGTACCTTCGTACCGAAAAATTGTCAGGAAATATCGGAATGTCTTCTTCCTCGGACTCGGAAGGGGTGCTACCCCCTGTACAGGAAGCCACATCATCTTGGCGAAGGCGGTCATCCTCAGGGACGTCCACGTCTGTTGCATAATTCCAGTGGATCGCTACGCCCTGTATATGCTCTTGGAACACCGGATTGTCGCATACATTGAGGGGACTGCTACCCCGGGCTCATCTACCCCCAAGGAGGTCAAGGATGCACCCCCAGGAATTTGAAGCTTCTTTCTGGATCGAGTGCCTAGGTAGACACCGCCTGTGGTTGTCGGTGGCAATCCTCCAGACGAGAGTTTCCTTGCAATGCTGGCGGAGATTGCTGGGCTGGAAGAGCCTGTCTTCTTTTCTCCATTGCCGGGAAGAACCTTCCGGGTTGAATTATAGGAGGCGAAAGGAAATTTCTCATCTTCCGGAATTTGCACATGTTTCTCAAGTTGTTGTTGGAAAGGTGTTGGCTGCTGCAGTCGTTGGAAAACGGACTGCAGATCTTCAGGTGCTGCCGACTTGTCGCAATAGCAGTTGATGATAACTTGGGTGCAACGACGTCCCAAGAGGGGCTCATCGCATACCAAGGTTGCTTTTTTCTCCTTGCGTTTGTGAGTAATCACCGCTCGTAAGTCGATAGCGGATTGATCTACCTTTGCATCCAATTTGTGGACTCGGGTATCCCGAGCACACGGGTGCGTAGGTGTCAGGTTTGCTCCCTGATATGAGGCCAGTAAAAGCACTTACTCTCGATCGTTGGAGGAAGACTTTTGAGACCCACCCTGTCTTTAGCCCTGGGGGACTGGACGCGGGCGGTTCTGTACAACTTTCCGTCAGGAGCCCGTATAACAGTTAACGGTGCCCGCTGACGGTCAGCAACTTGGACAGTTGACTGGGCTTGTTGGGCCTGCACTGCCCTAGGCTTCTTTGACTTAGCACCCGAAGGCATATAGTAAAACGAGTCCAGATTGATTCATCCCATATTCTCAATGGGACGCATGGAGTCGGGCCTGCATGAGAGACATTCAAACACAGAGCTTCTGACAGGGCCGCATGAGACACTCTGTTTATGGCTAGGATTGGCTGCCGCATGGGCCATCTGCCTGCGGCCAGAGTTGGCTGTCGCATGGGCGATCTGCCTGCGGCCAGAGTTGGCTGTCGCATGGGCCATCTACCTACGGCCAGAGTCAGCTGCCGCATGGGTCATCTGCCCATCTCTCTTATGCGGCCTCTTCCTCGTCCGCACGGATTTCCCTTGTGTCTCCAAAAACTCAGCATCGTAGTATTTTGCTTTGCTGGATTTGGGGACAGTAAGGTTCTCTACGGTCGGAAGCAAGGCCGCAGGAGAGTCCTGATCACCGTCTTGTGCCGTAGAAGGAGCTTCTTCGAGAACCTGGTCGGGGGCAACAATTTTGTGCTTCGACGTCCTGCGGATTCTCTTTGGGTTGGCTCGCTTCTGCGATGGGCTGGCGCTCCCTTTAGAGAGCATTTCTTCGAATGCTCGTTGGTTAAAACGAACCACGAGCATTTGCTGCATGGAGCCAAGCTTGGACGCGTCAGATTGCATCACCAACTTCTCATCAGAAGAGAAGGATGTCCCCAGCAGAGTCGCCATCGTGTTTGCCATTAAATATCAAGAACAAAAATTACAGAGGAATTGGACTTGATTGCAAACTAGCTTCTACAAAAGAAAGCCTAGAAAGAAATCCTAGGAAATAATCTAAGTACAATTGTTTAGTTTTGATTCTGGAGGGTGACAATAGAGGCTCGGAAAAGTGTAGCAACTCTGCCTTACTCCTTGGACTATCTGACAAGATCCTTACTCTTGAAGAAATTGCCCTTCGTAGGTTGCCATCCTTTTGCATGGGTGTAGTACACTGCTATTTATAATGATGGATATCTTGAGCCGCATAGATGGCCACGTGACCACGTAGCTACAACAGCACACAAAGACCCGCTCTTTGGCCGCCAGCTAGTGACTTGTTGAGATTTTGTTGCAATAAATCTGGGTGGCTGAGACATGGTCAGCTTGCCACGTGTCCCATCGCAGGATAAGATCAGTCTGCTTGAGCCATTTTGAGCCGCATAGGCCTTTCAGTGTTCGGCCATGTTGGGCCACATAAGACTCATGCGGCTTAAGTTGCAGTCTCCCTTAGTCCGCATGTAGCTTGGGGACTTTTGAGCCGCACAGGTTCTGTATTCTGTGCCGTATAAAGCTCATGCGGCTCAGGTTGCAGTCACCCTTGGCCGCATGAAGCGCATGGATTGAGCCACATAAGGTTAATGTGGCTCAGGTCGCAGTCCTTTTGGCCGCATGGCCATGTCCAATCTGGTGACATGACATCTTGTCTGATCACGTCTTATCTTCTTTTTGTCAGAGTGTCAGAGTTGTCAGAGCTGTCAGAGTTGTCAGTTTTGCCAATTTTGACAGATTTTGTCCGCTTTATCAGAAGGGTTGATCAGCTTGGCCGCATAAGTAACTATTCTTTCTGCGGCTCAAATCAATCGGATGAAGATGGGCCGCAGGAGGCATGCCGAGTCTGTCATACTGCTCTTCTTTATTGCGGACCAATTTGTCCCAAAGTACTCATGCGGTCAGTTATGATCCGCATGAACTCCATATTTTCCATGCTTCTACAGCTGTATTCAGGATGCGAATGCAATTTGGCGTCTGTTCGAGACACGCGACTGGATGGTACAAACGTAGGTCAGGCCGACGTTGTCGCAGAATTCCCCGACGTGTTCCCGGACGAGCTACCTGGAATGCCACCCAATCGAGAAATCGAATTCACCATCGATACAATTCTCGACGTGTCACGACCCGCACCCTGAGGAAGGGCACGAGAACGTGGGTACGTGCAGCCTACGCCGCAGTGTCGGCGGTAGAACGCTGTATAGTTCATCTATAACATCTAACATCTAACAACAATATGATATAACATATCATCTCCGCACAGAGGTATAATATAACATCTCAACTCTATATCTCAATCACAAGTCTAGGAAAGATAGAGCACGATATGGAATCAGATAAAAGAAAGGAACTGAATATAAATAGAGTTATCACACCACACAAAGTAGATGTCCAACACAAATAAATACAAGTCCTGAAATATAACTAAGTCACAACTAACAATCGGAACAATCCGATACAAACTGAAAACTATAAATACTAGACTAGACTAGGCACCCTCTACTGAGCTAGATGCTCCTCAGGCTCCTGAAGGTCACCCTCATGTGTCCCATAGAAGGTAGGGCAGTCATCATCATCATCTGTAATATTTTCAACAGGTCCAGTCAGGACAGGAGCGAGCACAATACATCTCACACAGTTCATAACATGTTAGAAAATATAAGCGTGTAAAAGAGTAAGATACATGAACTGTAAGAAGATGTATATGAAAATGAGAGAGAATTTATAACTGAAATATATATAGGATAAGTAAAACTGCAATACTAGTGATTTAGAGCACAATATGGTTATGTAAACGGTTTAGGTTGCACAGTAACAATAGGTCAAATCCATCATAACGTGAGTGTACAATGGAAGCGCACAATAGTCGTACCATGGGATTTGATTACATAACCATTCCTACTCACCCTCCCCAATCAATACACAAGGATCCAATCCAGTTACGCTACCTTGTACAATAGTCTCTATGAAGCTCATGTGATAATGAGAGTACAATATGCATAATGAGTATACATGAATAGGGGTGTACAATAAATACAATATGTTCGTGAAACGTACATAACAATATGTATCTGTTGAACACAATAGAGATAACGTCGCAAAAGAAGATCCATATAGTACCAATCCGTGATAACAATCGTGCCAGTATCAAGTAAAGTAATCTAGAGCAAGAATATAAGTCCTGACAAATATGAAACGATCAGAGAATGTACTCGCCTGTCACCCTGAATGACTGATATGAATAGATATCCGAACTGGTGTCACAGAGTCCTATTTAGAGTAAAATAGGTTATGATGTATTCAGAAATAAGGTAATTGAAGTGTATGATGCAATCTATATGATTTCTAAGTCAATCTAGACTAAAGTCAACTCTAAGTCAAATCTGGTCAACTGGCTAGGTCAAACTAGGTCAACAAGTCCAGATTGGTCAAACTAGGAGTCCAACTTGGTCATACTAACTCACACCAAGCCAAACTAAGTCACATTAGGTCAATCTAAGTCAAACAAGGTCATGCCATGTCAAATTAGGTCACACAAAGTCAACTAGGTCAAGTCAAGTCTAAGTCTAGTCAAAACAGTCAATCTAGTCTAACCAAGTCTAGGTCAACTAGCCAATCTAAGACCCCACCCTTAATATCCTAAAATACTAAGATAGGATACTATCTATAGGTTTCCAATATCTAGACACTAGTTAATACTAACATATCATAGGTATCTAACATATCAAAAATTTAACCAATACCTTAACTAACAACATTCTAACATATAACTTCTAACCATCTATTCTAACTTAGAAACCTAACACAACTAACATCCACTAACTAATATCTAACCATAACATATATGCATATATATCCATCTCTAACTCTAACCAACTAACATATGTCATCTCTAACTAACAATAACATAGACTAACACAACTAACTATCTAACTTATATAAGATGTCACCATCTAACTTCTAAGATACCTCTAACCTCTACATAGATTCTAACATAACCACTAACATACTAACATATCCATACATACAACATCTAAATTCTTCTCCACTCCAATACTAACACACACACAAACATATATACCAAATCCACCCCCTCTCTTTTAAGACACCCACACACATCTATATACAAACACACTACCACTCAACCAAAATACAAATCACTTAACAAACCACACTAGCCTCAAGTTAAATAGGATGGCATGATCCTTCCAACTCTCTCACATTCACAACACACACACTATACTACCATCTATACAACATCAATCACATACTAGCACATATCCTCTATCAATCTCACTTCTCTCCACTAACCACACATATCCTTATCTCATTCAAACACACACACTATACTATTATATAACAATAATTAATATATATATATACATATATATACTATATCATATATATTCTTGACAACCTATGATACCTACATTCACATGATATCCATAGTACATAGGCTCATAGGTTACACAAAATGTCTATATCGTATAGTTACTCTTCTACTTAAAACCAATACTGTACCAATTGGGCCTTTACTAAATTCTAGGATTATAGTATGTCGTAGCCCTTTGTGTTAGCTTTCCGAAACTTTAAACGGATCACATTTTCGTGTCCGGAAGCTCCCGAAATCGCAAAAATACCGAAACACGTTCGTCTTTCGTACAGCTGACACTCAAATAATTTTACAGAAAGTTTTAGAATTAATTTGCTTATTAAAATATATATTTGGAAAGCTAACTTCGATACGGTTCTTTAAAAAAAACGGAAGATAAATTGGAGTTCTAAGCTAAAAGTTATGACATTTCTAAGTTGGTCTGGCTACTAAAAACGTGGATAAAAATTATAACGAATTTGGGTTGGCCAAGATACTTGGATACCAACATAGGTATCCAAATGAAACTCATTCTAATCATCCCAACTAAGATCAATCCACTCTCTAATCATTCTAAAACCGAATATAATTATCTATTTAAACTATTATCATACATACATACACATGGGGTGTCCTAATTTGGGATCTATCAAGTAGGACACAAGACACACCTATAACATCCTCAAATGGACTCCAAATGGTCTCAAAATTGAATCTAAAGGGGACACATGCATGATGGTGGATCCTTCGGATGCAAAACTAATTAATATACAAAGGAAATCAAGTTAGAGGATAGGTTTTACCTATTGGGAGTGAAATCCCAATGAAAATCTTTAGGACACGGCTCCGATACGAAGATCTATCCAAAAGGACACCTCCCTTTGCACCTTGCCCAAATTCTTGGATAGAATCCTTCCTTGATAGTGTGGGATGGATTAGGAGAAGTTTGGATGGAGGAATATGAGGGAAAGGAAATCAAATCAAAGAGGGAAGCTTTCTAATTTGGGAAAGAACACTTAGGGTTCTATGTAGAGGTAAAAAAGAGGCAAGGATTTTCTTAAGAATTCTTTATAGGAAGGGAGGGGGCACTTGATGGCTGGTTATTAGATGAATTAGGGTTAATTTTTCTTGTAGATGAGTGGCTAGGAGTTGTCCACCCAATTCTAAGCCTTCCTATTGGTTCAACTAGTCATAGGGCTTTCTTTTTCACAAATATCCTAAGGGGTAAATATCCTAATATGAAATATCTATATATTGTTAATCTAACTTAACCATTAAGTCTCTAACATTCTAACTAAACCTCCATGGGCATCATTAACATCAAGGTTTAGTCAAAACTAGGTTAGTCTCTAATAATTCAATTAGCACAATACTAATTAATCAAAATTCATTTTCATTAATAAGTCAAAAATGACCAAAATACCCTTAGGCTAAAAAGTCACAATTAGTCATCCTAATCACATGGTTAGGTCCCCATGGTCATGGTTAGTCTCTAGGTCATGCAGTCTCTAGGGTTACACTAGTTAACCATCAAAATCACAATTCAACATTTTAAATATTTTTAAAATAATTAAAAATTACCAAAAATTATAATATGGTTTAAATATCATTATTAAATAATTATAATTATAAAATTTCAAAATTACCCTTATTTTAGAATCTGGGTGCTATACGACACCCGACCGATCTCAAAAGCTCCATACAGAATGGCCCCGACAGAACTAAAAGAGCTCAAGATTCAGCTGCAAGAGTTACTCGACAAGGGATTCATCCGTCCAAGTGTCTCACCGTGGGGTGCGCCTGTGCTATTTGTCAAAAAGAATGACGGATCGAAGCAGCTCTTCATCAACTATCGGGAATTGAATAAGGCCACCGTCCGGAACAAATACCCCCTTCCCCGTATCGACGATTTGTTTGATCAGCTCCAAGGTGCCACGGTGTTTTCGAAGATTGATCTTCGATCTGGTTATCACCAGCTCAAAGTCAAGCCAGAGGATGTGCCGAAGTCTGCCTTCCGTACTCGTTACGGCCACTACAAGTTCTTGGTGATGCCATTTGGCCTGACAAATGCTCCTGCCGTCTTCATGGATCTAATGAATCGGGTGTTTCGTTCGTTCGTCGACAAATTCGTAGTAGTCTTCATAGACGACATTCTCGTCTACTCGGAGGATCGGACGCAACATGCAGAACATCTGCGAACTGTACTCTAGACCCTCCAAAAAAATCAGTTGTATGCGAAGCGGAGCAAATGCGAATTCTAGCTGAACAACGTCTCATTTCTCGGGCACATCATCTCCGTCGCGGGCATCTCAGTCGATCCGAATAAAGTCGAGGCAGTTGTTGATTGGAAACAGCCCGCATCAGTTAGCAAAATTCGAAGCTTCCTAGGCTTGGCGAGATACTACCGACGCTTCGTGAAGGACTTCGCGAAGATTGCATCGTCGTTGACTCGCCTTACCCAAAAAGGAGTCACATTCGAATGGTAAGACAGTCACGACTGTGAAGCTTCCTTCCAGGAGCTCAAACAACGGCTCGTTTCGGCCCCGATACTTGCTCTTCCTGAAGGAACTGAGGGATTTCAAATCTTCGGCGATGCTTCTGGCCAGGACTTGGGATGTGTGCTCATGCAGCAGGATAAGGTGATATCTTTTGCTTTCTGGCAGTTGAAGTCGCACGAGAAGAACTACCACACGCATGACCTAGAACTAGCGGCGATTGTGTTCGCATTAAAGCTGAGGCGTCACTATCTTTATGGTGTGGCGTGTAGGATTTATACGGACCACAAAAGCCTCAAGTATCTCTTCACTCAGAAGGAACTAAATTTGCGGCAGAGACGATGGCTTGAACTGATCAAAGACTACGACTTATCAATCGACTACACGACTTATCAATCGACTACACACCGGGCAAAGAAAATGTTGGAGCGGATGTGCTGAGCCAGAAGTACTTAGCATCGTTATGCATCAATATTCGACTGCTGCGTGACTTGGAAGGGATGGGCATTGAACTCCAAGTTCGTTTTAGAGACGTAAAACTAGCACAACTGCGGCTGGAACCGAGCCTATTGGAGAAAATCAAGTCTGCTCAAAAGGACGACCCATACCTGGAGAAGATGTGGAAGCTGATATCGACAAAAAAAGCATCCAACTTTGCAGAGGACGAGTCGGGAGTGTTGCGAGTGAAGGGTCGACTATGCATTCCGGATGACATAGAACTTAGAAAGGAGATCATGTCGAAGGCGCATTATGCAAAATATTCTTTGCATCCTGGTAGCACCAAGATGTATAAGGACCTCCGCGTTGTCTTTTGGTGGCACGGCATGAAGAGGGACGTAGCGCTCTTTGTGTCGAAGTGTATGACCTGCCAGCAAGTTAAAGCCGAGCACCAGCGACCGGGCGGGGAGGTGCAGAACCTTGCAATTTAAGAGTGGAAGTGGGATCATGTCACTATAGACTTTGTTGTTGGCTTGCCGAGGACATCGCGGGGAAACGACGCCGTCAGGGTTATCGTCGATCGACTAACCAAGTCAGTGCACTTCATAGCCATTAAAGTTACTTGGAGCGTCGACCACCTTGCTCAGATATACCTTGATGAAATAGTTCGGCTGCACGGGGTCCCAGTGTCTATCGTCTCGGATCGAGATAGACGGTTCATTGCACGCTTTAGGGTTAGTCTTCATTCAACGTTGGGGACCAAGTTGAAGTTTAGCTCAGCTTATCATCCTCAGACTGACGGCCAAACAGAACGGGTGAACCAGATTCTCGAGGACATGTTACGACTCTGTGCGATCGACTTGAAGTCAAGCTGGGACGTTCATCTACCGTTGGCCGAGTTTGTATACAACAACAGCTATCAGTCCAGCATCCAAATGGTGCCGTATGAAGCCTTGTACGGCCGGAAGTACAGATCGTCATTTGCTGGGATGAAGTCGGAGAACGGCAGATACTTGGTCCGGAACTGGTAGAATAGACTGTGTAGAAGGTCAAGTTAATACAGAAGAGATTGAAGGTAGCACAAAGTCGGCAAAAGAGCTATGCCGACACGCATCGACGCCCCCTCGAGTTCTTGGAAGGCGACCATGTATTCCTGAAAGTGACGCCCATGCGTGGAGTTACCAGATTCGGTGCGAAAGGGAAGTTGAGCCCAAGATTTGTTGGTCCGTTCGAAATATTGAAGCGAGTCACCCCAGTAGCTTACCAAATCGCCTTGCCGCCTGCGTTGTTGGAGATACACAACGTCTTCCACGTATCACAGTTGAGGAAGTATGTGCACGATCTGAGCCATGTGGTAGATTTGGGTCAGCTAGATCAGAAGGTGGACTTGTCATATGTCGAAGAGCCTGTGCAAGTCTTGGAGCGTAAAGATAAACTTCTTTGCAACCATGCTATTCCTCTCATCCGCGTCCTCTGGAGAAACCATTCGGTCGAGGAGTCGACGTGTGAGCTTTAATCAGAAATGAAGGAGAAATTTTCTTTATTGTTTTCGTAGAGGTAGGTTCTATTCATAAGTTTCAAGGATAAAATTTTTTCTTAGTTGGTTATGGTGTAGTGCCCTGTCCCTACATCATGCCCCGTTCTCCGTCCACGGGGTGCACGAGAAAGGAACATTGTCGCTATCGATTCGGTCGGAACCGATAGGTCGGGATCGATCGAATCGGTCGAACGGGAACGGTTGAATTAAGATCCATTCCCCGTTTTGGAATGGCTTATTCGGAACCAAGTCCCATATTCAGCGGGTTGCGCCTCAAAGATTGACTCTGCGGCTGAGTCGGGAGAGACCACTCGTTGCTCTGTTTTTCACGCCGCTTGTATTGGTTTTGGCTTTGGTTTCCTGAATGCGTTTTCGTGAATGTTTTCGATGGTTTTCATGGCTTGCATTTCGAACTCGCACTTCCTATCGAACTTCTTGAATAATACAGTGTTCTAATCGGTTGCTTGTGCAATTTCAGCTAATCGCGTAGGCGACGTCTAGCACGGCCAACAAGTTTCTCGCCGTGAACAACAATCAAGGTGAGTGGTTGACGTCCTCCGCCTCGACCGTCTATTTCAAAATGAGAACTCAGGTAACGGTATCAATTTGAATGGTTCACTTGAAAAATACAACTCCTATGTTCAGATAAGAAAAGATAAGATTCAAGCAAAGAGATAGAATTATTTCTGGGTCTGAAAGTAAACCAAGTAAATGAATCGATTACTTAACAGCCCCAATGATACTCTAAATTATACCTTATTAACATAACACGGTCGTTGGACAACTTATCGACAAAGGGTGTTTTTACCATTTCTTCGGATCGGAAAGCCATGGGCCAGGGGACCGATCCGGCCATGGAAGAAACAGGGTATAGCCGAGCTGAGTATGCAACAACCGGTAGTTCGAGGACTTGCATCGGAGCTCGCTACTTGCGGTACAAGGATCCCGTTTACCAGGCTATATCAAGATGGCTAGTTAATGTCGGAGACCTGTGGGTAATACACCTAATATAATTATTATCAACTAACAGGGAAGGTGATGGTAAGTTTTATATTGCACGACGCGCTCTGCCGGAGGAAATTCTAGTGTAATTCACTTGGTTTATGTTCCGTCAAACCGTTCACATGAAAATAACTAGGATGGCTAGAAAGATCACAAATAAACAAGTTACATATTTTATCTAAATTCTTGAACCAAATGAGAGCTTGGAAACTAATTAGCCACTCGCCAGTATACGTTGATTGTATTGATCCTCGCTCTCTCTACAGGTGCAATAAATCAAGAGGATCGTGCTACATGAAAGAAGGCGACGCTCGTGTGTTTTGAAGCTTCGTTCGTGCAGTCGAAGCCTATATCAAATCTCTTTTGAAGACTCCGCCATCGAAGACCAGAAGACAGATGGAGCGACTCCACACCATCCCAGGTAGTTTTTGTAATGCTGTTTGTATTAAGAAATGGATGAAATGTATGGAACGGCTATCTCATCGACGTTCATTTTGTAATGGAGTCAGTTTGTAAAAAAAGCCCGCGCGGCACATATGTATCGAGTCTATAAAATGATGTTCATTATCAATAAAGCTTAAGTTTCCTTCTTTATAATGTGTGTTCAATTTACTCTGCACATTCTTTTGTTGTTGTGTTTCGGATAACCTTATAACTATGCCTTGTGCGATCGTAATTTAGGTTCGTACTACATCAAGCCCGGGGGACGAATATCGATTCTACGAAATCGAGGCGTGACAGCAGCCACCATGTGTTTGTAAAAACAAAAGTTTGATTTCTACAAACTAAGAAAGAGTACAAACATACAATTGATTTCTGGAAAAGTACAACTATAGGAATCTGATCAAAAGACGATCACTTTATCCCTTGGACGATGTTATATCGAAGAAACGAGCCTCTGGAGGATGCAACAGCACTTTAGCAGGAGATTATGATCATTCTTGATCATTTAAAACTAATTTGAAACTCCATTTATAGAGTTTTTGAAATAATAGTTTAGCAGTTATTCTGGGTTGCGCGTGCCACGGGTTGTGCGGCATGTTCACTTGCGCGAGCGGTTGTACCAACTGCTGTGGACGGGTGGCATCATTTGAGTGAGATACGCATGGTCATGGGCAATGTAGTGGACTCGTTCTACGAAGTTATTGGCATGTGCGTCACGTCACCCTGCTCTGGACATCAATTCGATTATATTGTATGAGCTTCATCAGGTTGCACGGGGGCGCAATGTAGCAACTTGCGCGAGCAGTTGCACCAACTGCTGTGGACGCATGGCATCATTTGAGTGAGATACGCATGGTCGTGAGCAATGTAGTAGATGCGTTCTACGAAGTTAGTGACATGTGCGCCACGTTACCCTACTCTGGACATCAATTCGATCACATTGCGCGAGCTTCATCAGGATGCACGGGGGCGCAATGTAACAACTTGCGCGAGCGGTTGCACCAACTGCTGTGGACGCGTGGCATTATTTTAGTGAGATGCGCATGGTCTTGAGCAATATAGTAGACACGTTCTATGAAGTTAGTGACATGTGCGCTACGTCACCCTGCTCTGGACGTCAATTAGATCACATTACATGAGCTTCATCAGGTTGCGCGGGGGCGTAATGTAGCAACTTGCGCCTAAGTACAACCTCGTACAGCTTGACACGTTGCACAAACTGCTAGCTGTCATAAAATTTGACCAAATCTTCTCGAGCGCCGTATTGTGCGGGATTTGAACAGATTTTTCTTGATATTCGTGTTATCAGCTGTCAGTCAATGATGATGCTGTTATAGTTTTTCGAGGAGACTGCCACGTGGTGCTAGCGCAACCTGAGGCACGCACAACCTATCTCCCTCGCACAAGTTGATAACTGTGGCACAATCTAATATTCAGCTCCAAAAATAGTAGCGCAACTTGATTTTTAGCCTTTATAAGACCCCCTTCAAAGTTTTCAAAATTTGAAAAACTTCAAAGTTTCGAAATACTTTGAATTATATAGATTGCGCCTGTCTTCAACTAAATCCACTTTCCAAGCGCAAGTTGCGCGATAAGTTTCATTTGCAAAGTTATAAATAGTCGTACCCTTCGGTCTCGTAGATTTTTTACCGAAGTTAAAATTCTTCTCAACCAAGAAAAGTTCATCTCCTCTCTTTCTTCACAAACTTTCTTCGACAATTGTCAATGGCCCCCAAGCGCTCTGCCGTCGAGAAGGGCAAGAATGTGGCCGAATCTTCTATACGCGCACTCCCATATGCTCCGCCTTCATCGCGACGAGAGACGGCCAACCCGGCCATGGAAGGTGAATATCCGGCCGCAAACCGATCATCGACCACCCTCTTTAGGGTTCGGCTCGATTCTGACAACATGTTCCCGCTCTTTTTAGAGTTGGGCGCACTCCATAACTTGCGCCTCCCTCTTTTGGGCATGGTTGCTGTCGATTTGTGTTGTGCGACATTTCGAAAGTTGTGCTCTCTTTTGATTTCATGAAATCAATTTGGGCGCAACTTGACATGTTGTGCAGCGAGAATCGTGCAACCTGAATGCTGTGCAACATGAAGGTCGTACAACCAGACTGCTGCACAACACAAGTCGCACAACCTGACTGTTGTGCAACATGAAGGTCGCGCAACCTGACTGCTGCACAACACAAGAGTCGCACAACCTGACTACTGTACAACTTGACTGCTGCACAACACAAGAGTCGTGCAGCCTGGCTGTTGTGCAACATAAGAGTCGCACAGCTTGACTGTTGCGCAACATAAGAGTCGTGCAGCCTGACTGTTACGCAACATAAGAGTCGTGCAACCTGTTGATGTAACATGTTATGCTTCAAAACATTATGTGAAACTAATTTATGTTTGTTCATCTTCATGTAGTTGACTTGAGAGAAGATTCTAATGCTGAAAGATTTGCCTCTGTATTTAATGCCCCTTAATACAAAGAGGACCTGTCACACGTGTCATATCTGCATTATAAACTTTCTGAAGCCAGGAGAGCTATACTCGCAGCTCAATAGAACTCCACACTACTGTGTTTGATGAATGGACAGCCTCTAGAAAGTGTGGATAATATAGTTCATAAGAAACCGGGCTTCTTGTTTGGTGATGCTATCAAGAAGACGTCCCAGCCGAAGGCCAAGAAGGAAGGCAGGATTTATCAGTGTAGTAAGGGCAGGATGATGTGCCTCCCGAAAATGTCGAGATATCTATCATTGTCTTGATATAAGTTTTGATTTACCCTCGCCGGATGGTATGGGATATAACTCCACAGCAGCAAGCAAGAGTGGGGAGGATCTGTTATAAACTAGGTCCACAAAGTAGAGACCAATTCTATAACACCTCAGATAAATACAGCTCCCATCTGAGAGGTCTGAGGCCTGGTTATGTACCTCCCGAGGACTCCTCACTGTTACTCCCGGTCAGAGTACCAATTTTTGCGAACGAGTTTGCCAAAGTTGAAGGAAGATACCCGGACCAGACCATACGAATGAAAGGCCTGGTAAATCCAGATAAAAAGCGCTGGAGCAGTTTGGCTAATTGGGTTCTGGACCACTTCAAAGACAAGCTTCTGGAGATAGGTCTTTATGAAGCAGTCTAGGCTACAGTTTATGGGTTTCGCCCGAATGCCCACATATTCCTAGCTCTGGTAGAAAGGTATAATGATAAGACCGGTACCTTCATAACCCCGCATGGGGAGATCGGTTTTGCTCTTCAGGAGATGAAGTTCATTTCTCACCTACCCATAGGAAACAACCCATACGAGGAATATGTACCTACCAATGAAGAATTGGACATCTTATTAACAGAAGATTCTAAAATGGTAGAGGTTTTCGAGGAGGTCTTCTGTCATTACAATATATGTTCCCTCTACTACAAGAGTGCCACCGTAGGGACCTGTTACACATCCAAGTGGCTGCCTTATTTGTTCTTGGGTCATATTCATGAAGACAAGATATTTGATACTCAGGCTTGTGACCCTTGTTTCTTCCAACCAATCAGCAAAAGCGACATCCAGATACTGATGGAGAAGTACGATCAGTTTGAAAATGAGCTAGATGTAGATTAGTCCCCCTTCAAGGCCGGTGGCACGATCGAGAATTATTTTAGACAAGGTTATAGACCTATGTCTAAAGAAGCCCAGTTGGCGGGCTTTCTTTCCTTATGGCTGCGACGGTTCATAGTCCCTGGAGGCAGTACTATCGACAGATTTCACCGAGGCATCCTGTTTGCTGCAGTACGTCTTGTGTTCAGTTACAAGATGGACCTCCTCTCAGCGATGACTTGTCGCTTAAATGCGGACCTGCGCTCTTTTGCATACACCATGCTGCATGATAAGAATGTCAGGAATAAATTTCCCCGCACTGAGATGCCCTAAACATATCTGTACGGGTGGCTGCACTTGCATTATCCTGGTTTGATGGACCTAGATATGAGTGTAGTAGGAGGGGATTTCATGAGGCGATATTCCAACACCCGTTGGAATATCAGCGCATCATCAGAATGCCGACGAGCATTGAATAAAGGTTATGGATGGAGGTTCCAATGTTTCTTTCCCCCTCAAGGGTATGAACATGTTCCTCCCAATCTTATGGATTTGGAAGCCACGTCGCTCCGTCTGATTCCATCTACCTTTAAGTGGTTGACGTCAATTCGGCTATTTCACTTGGTGTTTCCGTTTGAAGAAGAGTGCTTCTTGGAACCATATCTGCCGAGCCGATTTGCCTGACAGTTCGGCTATGATCAACTACATGTAGGAAGTGCCGAAACTTGTCTAAGTGCCAGGGGTTATTTGATTGATGGAGCCAGAGCGTGGGAATACTACAACGCTCGGGGCACTAAGGCAATATTCTCCATGCCAAATGTCCTTACCCAGACAGGTCCACGTATGTTGTATACATATGCGAACTTCTATACTTCGACGAATACTTTTGCCAAAAACTTCAGTCTGTTTCACAGCTTCGCAAGTGACAAATGTACGAAGGCTGGGATTCGTACAACATTATCATTCAGAGATGCTGAAAATCAGGATCCGGCCGACGATCCGTTAGAAGCTTCCCTTGTGGTATTTGCTGATGAAGCGACTGATCCACTAGACGTGCCATTGAAGGTAAGAAAAGACAAATCTCCTGGCAAAGGTCTTGGCAAGAAAAGGAGAGCTAGAGAATCATCAACTTATGATGATTTTCCTTCCTTACTAAGAGCTGCAGAGAAGAAGAAAAATATGGCCGCAATGGCCATAACTGAACCAGCTACCACCAGGACAACACGATCCCAGTCAAAACAAATGACTACTGGGACGTCACTTGGAGTAGGTGAGACGACTCCTTCGTCGGCTCTGAAGCAAAACAAAGCCGTTCAAAAAGAAATTCATGAAGAAGAACCGATAGCACCCCTGCATCGGAAGCCTAGGAGGAAGTTCCTAGTAACCAGAGGAGATCATCCAATAGTTGGCTCTTCATCCACTCTATTTGAACCAAAGACACCGCTACCCTCGCAACAAGATTTGCCACTTCAAAATGGTAGTTTTTAATATTACTTTCGTATAATCATGTCTAATTGAAATTTGACATTGTTCTTTTTCATCTGAAGAGGTTAGCATTCTGGCTCAGGTCATTACAGAAGGGATTTCGGAGCCGATTATCACAAAAATGACTATTCATGTAACTGTGTTAGCTGCCGCAGGAATTATGATGTCATCTCCAACTCCAGGAGTTCCAAAGACTACACTTCCTGAGGAGGAATTGCCTAATCCTGATGTCACTGTCCCTTCTGTAGCCTAAACTCCTACTCATTCTCAAGAGGATCGATAAATGATAGCGGCTCTCGAAGGCTGTGATTTTGGAGATTTCTCGAATGAAGATGATCTCACCATTGCTACTGAAGGTGAGCATGCTTCAATAGAAGTTATACCGAACGAAGAAGGACTGGCCGAAGAGGGCCAGACCACTGTTGCGGGTGAAGAACACCCCATTGATAATGAAGGGCATTCAGGCCGGAGAACTGATGAACCCAAAACTCCTGAAGAGGTTCATGAAGATCAGCCTGGAGCTTCTGAAGCAGCTAAGATTGTTGAGAATCCTAAAGAATAAGGAGACAAACACAATCACCCTACCCCTCCAAGCAGAGTCAGGGGCTGGAAGCAGCCAAGTAGCAGTATCTAAGAACACTTTGTCGAGACTTCGTATGGAAGCAGCCATGCCTCGTGAAACGCCATATGTACTACCAGGTTCAGGTAAATTTCTGATTTTCATTTACCTTAATTCCTCTGATAATGTTTTAACAATGGTGTATATTGATCGCAGACGGACCTGTGGGAACGACTAGCTCGACCATGGCTCCTTTGGACAGAGGAACTCATGCAGGAGAAGGAAGCTCATCCCAGATGTCCAAATTCGGGTCTCCTGATGTGCAATCTAAAGTATTTCCAACTGTTGCAGCAGTAGAAACTCGGACGGAAGTAGTGGCCACTCCAGGCGCTCTAGTGACAAACAAATTTGTTGTGGCTTCTTTCACCAAAGTCTTTTATACACTGAGGCCTTTGGTTCAAAGGGCAATGGAGAAGGATGATGTTCCTTTTGTCATAATCAGAAACCCTTCATCCTTTTTCATCGGAGGTATCCGCACTCAGGGAGATGACGATCAGGCCACCTATTTAGAATATGTATTGGACGACCTTGAAGAATCCATTAAGGCCTACAAAGATATTAAAAGAGGGAATATTCAGCCGCTCGTAGACACAGAATGTGAAGCCATGGCTCGTGAAGCTGAAACGAACAAAGCTAATTTCGAAGCTTTCTTGATGGCTTTCACACAACGCTCCGCAGAGATGGATACCACGATTACTGAAGCGGCCTCCAATTTTGAGCATCATACAGTTGCAGCTACAAAGAAGGAAAAGAAAATTCATGATCTGGAAATTGAGATTGCTCGGCTCCAGGAACGGCTCGTGACGGCTAAACAGCATGTAGAAGAAGAAGCCCAACTGCGTCAAACTGCTGCAGGCCAGTTGGATCTTTTGAAGCGTCAGAAAGACGAGTTTGTTCAAGTCTGGAACGAAGAATTAGCACGTCGGGCAGCTGCTTTGCACCCTTTTGACCCAGAGTCTGGACGGGCTGAGGCTAGACAACGGGTGCTTGATTCTTATGTAGAAAGAGCCAAAGGTTTGGAGAAATGTATTGCAGATCTTAGCACCCCACCTCCAGAGTAAACCATCATAATTGTTGTTTTTTTATATATGATATACCTTTTGACACATTTTGAACATCATTAATGAAATTTTTTTGTGGTTCCATTACTTGTTGCATATCATGTTAAAGATATAAGTAATAGAATAGGAAATACGTTCAGAGGTACTGGACGTGACATATTTCTTTATAGGAAATAATAATATTCATTATATCTGCTCAGAGGTAATGTGGACGTGGCAGAACCTCTGGTCTACGAAACCAGAGATTCTGGGTTCGATGGACGTGCCCTACACTGGTGTCTGAATCCCATGAGACAGGATCAAAAGAGTTAGATCGTTCTTCTTCATCGGATTTGGAGGCTTCTAGAGTCGGAATTGGTGAGGTATTACCCAATCCCCGCTTCTTTTTACTGTAATATTGTTGTGACTTTCCTTTTGGAGCAGAAATACGAATAGGAGTTTGCCTTCCTTTACCACCATTGAGACCAGCTTTAAAATTATAGCCCATCTTTTGAATGATATCTTTTAATTGTTGACTATAACGACGTAGTTTAAGTCTTCTGTTATCGTGATTTTCTTCTTCACTATCGGGCGTGATCTTCGGTTATGTTACTTTACTAAAAAATATAGAAAGTTCATCTTTCTTCCTGGAAGGAACTAAGAAGAAGGAGTCCTGCATTGGTTCGAGCAATACTTCATCTTGGAGAGGTTGAACTGCTCCTATGGTAAGTGGTTCGAAGTTATCTAGCATTTCTAAATAACATCGAGTATAAAAAAAAATCAGTATATTGTAAGGAGATGCTACTTTATTGATTTGTACATCATCATTTACAACATGATTCTTAGCCTTAACAGAAGGCTTAGTAAGGTTGATAACCAGAGGAGGAGAAGGAGGATTCTTAGCCTTAACAGAAGGCTTAGTAAGGTTGATAACCAGAGGAGGAGGAGGATTTTTGGCCTTAGTAAGGTTGATAACCAGAGGCTCAGAAGAAATGAGCTCACTTTGTTCCCTTTCTACAGCAGGAGGCTGTTTGTTATGCGAGGAAAGATGGATAGTAAACGCCTGAGAAGAAGAGGTACGAGTAGTATGTCCTTTGACGGAAATTATGAGAACATCTTTTGAAGTATCTTTCGGATCTTCCTAACTATCCATCGCTAATACAACCTTCATGAACTCTTTCTAGTACATCCGAGAATCAGTACAATATGCTTCAATGCCCTTGAAAGAATTTAGGTCAGTTACTTCTTTTTGGACCTCTCCATTGACGTCTACATATTTGAAGCATTGGTGTAGAGTGGATGGTACAATGTTATGCTCATGCAGAAAGGGTCTTCCCAGCAAGGCATTATAAGAGCCATGATTGTCGATTAAGTAGGAAGTAACCTTTGTACGGAGATTGCCTATTTGAACTTTCAGGCGGATCTTTCCTAAAGGTTCACTTCTTCCAGAATTAAATCCCAAGATTGTCATGATGTTTGTTGAAAGATTATGTACAGGAATCTTTAATACATCTAGTAAAGTCTTTGGCATGATGCTGACCAATTATGTTCTCATAATTGTTGAAGTGGCGCATCTTGTTAATGTAGTCCCTGAATAAGTGGCGCCCCTTGATTTTTAGCTCCCAATGGGTGGCGCAACTCGGCTATGGAAGGTGAGCATTTTGATCATTGATCAATGCATCGATCATATCAACCAAATTCCTTTTTAGATTTTTGGATTAATTTGTTCATCGTGCGCCCTCTCTTTTTAGAGTTCGGTGCACTTTCTGACTTGTGCCACCCTTTTTAGAGTTTGGTTGCTGTCACCTTGCCCGATGCAACGCAACTAAGATGTTGCGATATACAAAATATGGCACAACACAGATATTACGCTATATGGCGCAATACAGATGTTGCGCTATAAAATACGGCACAACACAGATGCTGCGCTATATAAAATATGGCACAACACAGCCTTTGCGCAACATGGAAGTCTTGGCGCAAACTGTGATTTTTGTACAGATTTGATCATTGTACTCTGTAGATTTACTAACTTCTTCTCTTTTACTTCTTGCAGGAAATCGGTTGGCAAGATTCTTCAAAACTGGTATTGGTGATGTAGGATACTGTGAAGATGAATCAATCTGACACACACCTTAGATAGCTCAGAACTCTCCGTGTTTCAGAAGATCCTTCCTCAAATGGTAGGAAGGGCCTTTATACCTGAGAGTTGGATGGTGGAGACACAGAACTAGGAATTGTATCACAAGGGTGATCTCATTCCTACTTCCTACGAAGGGTCGTCGTTTCTCCACCAGTTGTATTGACAGCAACTTGTCTTCGAAATGTTGTACCCTGTCGTTCTCCTCTCGTCTTTCTGAGAGAGAATACCAGAGTTGATTTCGGTGCCTTGCTCGCTGCTTTAGGTCGAGTCGACAAGGAACTGGCACCAACAAGAAGATCCAAAGATGTAATAGACCTCCATTTGTTGTATCAGAATGAAAAAACGAGATATAATAGATTTCCATTAAGATGTATCAGAATGAAAATCCGAGATGTAATAGATTTCCATTAAGATGTAACTATGTTTCAAAGAGAAAGAATAAAGAATGATTTTCTCTCTTCTTTTTACTGGAATCTTTGTGGTTTTGAGAGTAATATGGATGCCATTTTGTTTGCAAAAACAAAAGTTTGATTTCTACAAATTAAAAAAGAGTACAAAAGTACAATTGATTTCTGGAGAAGTACAACTATAGAAATCTGATCAGAAGACGATCACTTTATCCCTTGGACGATGTGATATCGAAGACACGAGCCTCTGGAGGATGCAACAGCACTTTAGCAGAAGATTATGATCATTCGTGATCATTTGAGACTGATTTGAAACTCTATTTATAGAGTTCGTAAAATAACTGTTTAGCAGTTATTCTGGGTTGCGCGCGCCTCAGGTTGCGCGGCCTTGTTCACTTGCGCGAGCGGTTGCACCAACTGCTGTGGATGCGTGGCATCATTTAACTGAGATGCGCATGGTCGTGGGCAATGTCGTGGACACGTTCTACGAAGTTAGTGGCATGCGCGCCACGTCACCCTGCTCTGGACATCAATTCGATCATATTGTGCGAGCTTCATCAGGTTGCACGGGGGCGCAATGTAGCAACTTGCATGAGCGGTTGCACCAACTGCTGTGGACGCGTGACATCATTTGAGTGATGCGTATGGTCGTGAGCAATGTAGTGGACAAGTTCTACGAAGTTAATGACATGCGCGTCACGTCACCCTGCTCTGGACATCAATTTGATCACATTGCACGAGCTTCATCAGGTTGCGCGAGGGCGCAATATAGCAACTTGTGCCTAAGTACAACCTCGCGCACCCTGACACGTTGCACAAACTTGTAGCTGTCATAAAATCTGACCAAATCTCCTCGAGCGCCGTATTTTGCAGGATTTGAACGGATTTTTCTTGATATTCGTGTTATCAGTTGTCAGTCAATAATGATGTTGTTATAGTGTTTCGAGGAGACTACCACGTGGTTCTCGCGCAACTTGAGGTTGGCGCAACCTGACGCTGGCGCAACTTGATGTATGCGCAACCTATTGATGTGGTGCAACTTGTTGAAGTGGCGCATCTTGTTGATGTAGTCCCTGAATAAGTGGCGCCCCTTGATTTTTAGCTCCCAATGGGGGGCGCAACTTGATTTTTAGCCTCTACACCTTGTGCCGGCGTGCGCGCGCCCATGACCAGGTTGGGGCAGGGTCGACGTCGCTAGGTTTAGGGTTTCGCTTTTTTTTTCCCTATATATTGGCGGGTGAGAGAGAACAGGGGCTCGGGTTCTGCATTGTTCGGCTTTGAGGGGGTTAGCTGCTATATTGGTTTTGTTAGTTTTTATATTATTTTTTCCTTTTCTATTTCCTTTTTTTTTCCTTCTTCCTTATCCTTTTTTGTTTCTTTTTTCTAGAATTTTATAGAAGAGAACAAACAAAATCCTTATAAAAGTTTTAGATACATTTTATACTCCATATATATATATATATATATATATATATATATATATATATATATATATATATATATATATATATATATATATATATATATATATATATATTCTAAAATATTTAAATACATTTTTTTTCGAATTCCAAAATATTTTCTTATTATCCATATTACTATTATTATTATATAAAATACTTTTAATATCAATATTACATTTCTACTAAAATAATTCTAAAATTCTAAAACGATATAAAATAGATTTATAATAGTTATCCTATAAATAATATATTTTGTATTCAAGTGTGAAAAAAATATTATTATGCTTATAAAAAAATCCACAAGTTATTTTCCTAAAAATTATAAATAATAATAATAATAATATTCGTATTAATTGAAAAAAAATTCTTTCTAAATTTAGGGATTTTACATCATATCCAACCTATAAAAATTTCGTCCTCGAAATTAAAAACAATCTTAATTTCTAAGGATAACGAGATTTTAGTATGAAGGGAGAGTACGTATGTCAAACTGCATCCGGGTTTTCGAATACATGGAGGGAATAAAATCCAAATTGAAGTTATATTCTACAAAATGGGGTATTTTTGGTTCAAGGCCCTACCCAACTTATAGAAGTTGGCCACCCGTGAATTTGCCGTTACAAAACTTCTGAGAAAGAAAGTTTCTAAGGAGAGGCACGAGAATATTGGACGCTTTTGACCACAGTCTCGGGTTCCAAGTGAGGTTAGTTACTGCCACCGAGTTCTTAGCCAATAACTTCTATAGGGGACTATTGCAAATTAACGTCGTTCCTATAAGGATCATGTTCCCACAAGATGGTAGGCATCTCTCGTTCGAAGGTAACTAAAATATGTCGGTTCAAGGAATTCACCCTTCGCTTAATGTGGGTAACTAAAGATGAGGTTTAAAGAACTTTTTAAGAAAGAAGAAGTCACGGGCGAAGAGGTGAGAGTCTAGAACAAGCGCAAAAACCTTGTTATCTCATTAGATAGTCATACGTGATTAGGCAGGCATTGCGGAATCTTTAAGTCATAAAGACTAAGGTGTGCGGGGTCGAAGCTTGGTGTTGTAGGAAGCATGTGCTTGTCTAAGTAGAATGCATATGTCATTGGTGTCATGTTTCTTGCATGGATCATGTGTATACAATGTAGTTAGAGAATGGGTCGATATTTGCATGGTTAAATCCAAATGGAAAGAAATATGCCTCTATGGTTTGTTTTATGGAGAAATACATCATATATGTGGCACAATTGAAATGGAACACAAGAAGGTATGTCTGTGTGGGACATGCATGTCATGTGTGTAGCTTGACCGGTCTAGTTCACAAGGGCAAAAATCGTTAGAAGAAAGTTTGTGTCGTGCTTCAATTATCAAAGTCGCGGGTGAGGGTATCAAATGATATGGATATGAGTAGACGTTTTGAACTACTGTTTCACTAGTTCAATTGGAGCCAATCTATCCCAATCATTACTAACTTCTAGAGAGGCTGGCCTATACATTACAGAAATTTTGTTCTCGAAGTTGAAACTAGGATTTGATTCTATGATAGAACAAAATTGGAGAATTAAGGTTTCTGTCTTTTGTGTTATCTTAAACATTCGAGCAAGGAATATAAATGTAGTACGAAGATCACATCGTAACCTCTAACCAGCTGGTACAACGGTTACAAACGTCACTCTATCTAAAGAGAGAGTATGTTAAGTTCAAGGTACTACCTAACTTATAAAAATCTGGTTAATCATAGAAAACATGGTAATATGACTCCTAAGAAGATCAAATTTTACGGAGGTGTTGAGGATATGAGTTACTTCTGATCATAGTCATGGTCTCTATGGGAAGCCTAAGTATTACTCATTTAACATTGCCTATGTATTGACCACATTTTATCAAGACAGTAGGAAGGTCTTAGTCAAGCATAGATGGGGACTACATAATAGGTATAAGGATCTATTTCATCAAGTTTGGCTTTTATAGCCCAAATATGGCGATATGCAAGGATGGTTTTAACTGGGTCTTAGTGGACTCCCTAATTGGACATCGATCTTTGATTGAATGAATCATAGGTTTTTAATCTATATTGACTGGACGGGATGCTATGAAATCGATCTGAGCCATTTCTAGTAGGTTAGGGTAAATCTCATATAGGTTCCATGTCAAGTGGTCGGACTAATTTTTCAGCCGGGTTGGTTAACCAGTTTTCTAAAGCCCGAGAATACGCCTTTTGTGACTTTTGTGTTTAAGTAGCACAAGAAAACTCAATTGAGTAGCACACTATTGCCATGTGCGTAGGGGGCTTCGAGCAGGTCACAACCATATATTGGGACAAAAGTTTTAAGTCGAGGTTGGATCTCTAATTACAGTCGAAAAGTACATCAGTATTATGGTAAGGGTTGTCGCTAGTCCTTTTTGACCAGAAAGTCGTATCATAAAAATAGAGTACAAGGATATGTGTTTGAGTGGGACATGATATGTCTACTTGAAGGTGGACTCGTCTAGGTCTTGCATATGAATTTTGTTGGAAGGTAACAGCTAGTGTTACACTCTGAATATCAAAGTCAAGGTAAGGGACACCAAAAGATCTAAAAAGAAAGTAGGAGTTCACGAGTCACTAATTTATCATCCTAGTGAGAACCAATTTACCTCAATCAATCGGTGATCCATAATTCCTAAAAGTAAGAATGGTTTACAATCTATTCACTTTAGAGACTAGGACATGGTTTTAGGAATAATAAGGTTAGGAATATTTGAGTCGCGACATCGTACCTTGACCTTTGGTAATAATAAGTCACGATATGACCGATAACGTGATATGGTAGTTATGAATCAGTTTCGAGGATCGTACTCTGATTTCTAATAAATGGAAACGATTGCGTACAACGATACATGAGTCGATAGAATAGAAGGATCCACCCTTCTATAGTATACGAGAGCTCATCGATGGGGTAACGAACTTTAAGGCACGTCATATAAAAGATCTATAACGGCTAAGTAATAAATTTCTATTTGTGTAAAGCCTGCCAGAATATGGTCATAAGGTTTCTAATGGTGTCGAACGTAGTGCTTATGCATTGATGTTAATAACTAGTAAATCATCATATGACAGGGTATTATGCTATGGTATTAGCTAAGCTAGTGATTGTGATGTTCCAATGCTAAGTCAGGTCTTAATAACAAGATCTGCATAACTAGAATAATACCTGTTAGACTCAAATCTCGGGATGGATGTCTACTATAGTCATGGTAAATGCTTGTCCTTACTTTTTCTCTATTCCTCTTATGTCTAAACTGTGGGGCTGGGACGAGTAAGGGTTGTTTTAAGGTATACGGGTTGATAGTTAAAGCAAGAATCGAGAAGAATAATTAAAGACTCACAATAATCGGTTCTTTGAGAATAGATAGTCGTCTAGGTTGGTGTTTCGGCCAAAGGTATGATTCTAATCATTATCAAATTCAATGACTAGAAGGTTACGATAGTAATTTTAGGGTCGAGGGGAGAACGTGTAACTCAAGGCAAGGTTGTAGTCACATTGCAGGCCGATGGTAGCTATGCTTGTGTATACAACTATCATGGACATGGGGGATACTCCGTATCAATCTATCAAATACGAGCTTTTGTCTTTCCAAGTTAATGAAAGACGAAAACCATAAGAAGTTCCAAGAAGATGTTATGGAATATAAATACGCGATTTCAAAGGCGAATGAATAATTCAAGAGGAAATTGTCAATGCAGTCGCAGATAAGATCCTAGATACCTCTATATCTCAATCCACGTGGGATAATCATATGAAGAGCGAACCAAGTACACTACGTTTGATCAGACCATAATACATTGATTCTAATTAGACAATATGCTAGCGGGCGTGTCACGCCCCAGAACCAGAATACTGGAGAGCGGGGGACAGACACAGCTAACTACGTACATTGAAGTATAATCTACCTCGATATACGGTCACGGCTGTCTAGATGCATGAGGGTTTATCTACAAGTCAATAGTCTTTTATGGTCATGAACAAGCCTAGTGTCTCAATCTCAACAAGCAAGTAATTGTTACAAGATGTAAGATCTTCAGACACACAAAGTAAGGCGTCCCAAACATTACATATTCAGATGATCATGTAGCTAGTCATACAAAATACGAAGACTAGCAAGAGTTTAAGCCATACATGATCAACCCTAGGATTTGTCAATCATGTAACAGCCCGTAGGCAGACAGAAATTAAAGTTTCAACACGAGCTAATACTTGCTCGGCGACGAAACGCCTCAAAAGAATAATTTACAATAAAGTGGGAGAGCAAAATAAGAAACCCAGTTGTTGCCATGATTACGTCTAGTGTTCACCATCTGGCTGGAAGACAGGTAGATCCTCGGGTACTACTCCAAAATCTGGCCATAGAAAATCGGTTGGGTCAGAACCCAGAAGAGCAAGTGCCACAAGGGAGGCTTCACTTAGGAACTAAACTAGCATATTAGATCACAAGACATAAATAATAACAAGAAAAGTAGAGTTAGGAAAATATGGGGGATAAACGATAAGATAACTAAGAAACTATTCCGGTAACCAAGTTACAACCCGTAAACCAAACAAGAACCGGGGTTGTAACCCTTCACCTGAACAGAGCTTAGGCTCTAACCATTTATCGACAAGAGTAAAGCATAACAGTAATGCACTGAAGTAATCATAATTGGCACTGTCTAGACAAGACTAGACTAGATTCCATTCATAATTCACGGCCAAGCAATGAGTACGGTTTGATACTTTAACTAACTAGGGTTGTCACAAGCCTATTTACTAGCATGATGCAATGAGATGTTCCAACAGCCACAAGTCCTGCAGACTTAATCCAGGTTATCCAGTTGCAAGTTGAGAGAGTTGGATTAGGAGACTTGGGGGTGCAACACATGACAGTGTGCTGGAAATGTGCCCTACTCGACGGCAGGCTACAAGTCCAATTAAAGTGCCTAGATAACGGGACTGTCTGTAGCTGGAAAAATCTCTTTATGAACTGCTTGATCAATCTAGTTATTACCCTAGTCAGATTCGGTATGAATCCCTGGCCGTGGTAATCAGGAATCCATGTCCTAGGCATGATGCAAGATGAAACATGTAGCTTGTGTAAGCACAACCAAGAGAATCAACCACGGTGTCAAGACAAGAGTTACTTAGCAAGTCCAGGTAGCTGTCGCAACAGCGTTCAAGATTATCATGTCATGTTAGGTTACTTATCATGTCAAGAGTGCGTCACAACGGACCACTATCAAGAATTATCATGTCAAGTTGCTTGTCAAGAGTGCACCACAACGGGTCACTATCAAGAGTTATCACGTCGTGTTCATGTTATCGTGTTCGTGCCAGATTCAAGTTACTAGATCAAGACTATCAAGTGTCAAGTCGTAATTTAGGTCAAGTATATAAAACATACAAAGAAGATCGAGAACACCCATATGGGAATGAAACCATAAGTCACATATGAACCCTGATTAAAGTGACACATAAAGATTCTTGAAGCTAAGACAAAGATCTATAACTTTCATGTTTTGAGTTTTTCAAGATTTAAGATACAAAATAGCTCAAACGGACATAAACAGTCATTTGGAGTGATTCGCGCGCGCAGCGCACGGTAGCGAAGACACTGCGCACGACACTGTTCATCATCCCGACAGCACCAAAAGGTGTGGGGAACCCATGAACCCGAAAATGGCATAACTTCCTCATATGAAGTCGAAATGAAGCGGTTCAAAAGCCAAAATTGGGTAGAATTGAATTCTCTACGACATGGAACCATTAGATCTCAAAAACAACCAAGTTTCAGAGATCAAAATGAAGAAAAACTGAAAAAGTTACAAAATTAGATCTACAAGAATCCATCCATCAAACCCAAAAATGTCAAGTTCTAAAGAGGCTTAGAATCAAGTAAGAAAGAGAATGGAACAATAAAACTTGTGATCCATCATAAAGCAAGTTGCACTTGCCTAGGGCTTGGTAGGTAGGTGGAGTAAATGAAGAAGATGAAGAAATAAATTTAAATAATGGAGGAGAGAGAAGGAGTTGGTTTTTATACAAAATCTTTCCATCTCAACCCAAAACAAACCAAGCCAAGCCAAGTCAAATTGAACCGAACCAAATTAAAAATTAAAATAAACTAAGTTAAGATTAAACCAGGACCAAACCAAGCCATGCTAGATAAGTCAAAATACGGGTCGGGAATCCGTACACGTATACTGGAAATACGTATAACGAAAAACGGGAGTGACAACTCTACCCACCTTAAAAGAATTTTGTCCTCGAAATTTAATCAAGAGGCTAGAGATGTCGGGACAAGCTATACTAATCATGAGCAATCTATGACTAACAGTCAATCAAGCAATCTTTAATGCAAGCAAGGAATTTAAAAGCATAAGGCATAAGAAGGACATTATACCTTATGAGTCAAACATGTGCGGATATCGCAATCGGATATCATTCTCACGTTCCTAGGTTGACTCACCCAAAGAGTGATGACCCAAAGCAACACGAACTAACTTAATAGTCTTGTTCTTGAGTATCTTCTCCCTTTGGTCCAATATGGATACGGGAATTTCCTCATACGAAAGGTTGGTACCAACAACCAATTCTGAATGATCAAGGATATGGCTCAGATTCAGAATGTACCATCACAATTGGGATACATTAAAGACATCATGTACCTCACGTAACGATGGCGGAAGAGCGAGATGATAGGACACATCACCTACTCGCTCGAGAATATCAAACGGCCCTATATACCTAGGACTAAGCTTTCCCCGTACGCCAAATCGAATGACGCCATGGGTAGACGAGATCCTAAGGAATACGTGGTCACCGATAGAAAACTCAAGAGGGCCCTGATGAGAATCGGCCCAATGGCGCTAACGATCTTGTGCAACTCGAAGATGATCTCTAACTTGTCTGACTACCTCAATAGTCTGCGTAATCATCTCTGGACCAAGCATCTGTCTCTCGCCGACATCATCCCATGCTAATGGGGTTCTGTACTTTCTGCCATACAAGGCCTCAAAGGGTGCCATCTGGATACTGGCCTGAAAACTATTCTTATAGGAGAACTCTACCAAGTGTAGGTGATCTTCTCACGAACCACCAAAGTCAAGTGTACATGATCGTAACATATCTTCGAGATTTTGTATCGTGCGTTCTGACTGACCATATCTCTGCGGATGATAAGCTGAACTGAACTTGAGAAGAGTCCCCAAGCTCTCTTGAAGTCTCCGCCAAAAGTACGATGTAAATCTTGAATCTCTGTCGGATACAATACTGACTGGTACTCTACGCAACACCATCTGCCTAAGGTACATCTCTGCCAGCTGATCCGTCGACTAACCAATCCTGAAAGAGAGAAAATAAGCTACCTTGGTGAGTCTATCAACTATAACCCATATGGCATCTCTCCCAGCTGGGGATTTAGGTAACCCAGATACAAAATCTATGGTAATGTGCTCCCATTTCTATTCTGGGATCGGTAAAGGTTGAAGAAGTCCAGCTGATCTTTGATGTTCAGCTTTAACTTGTTGGCAAACTAAACAACGAGAGACAAACCGGGCTATCTCTCTCTTCATGCCATTCCACTAGAAATGCTGACGGATATCACGATACATCTTCGTACCGCTGGGATGAATCGAATACTGTGAACTGTGAGCTTCTGCCATAATTTCTTGTCTGATATCACCACTAGGTACACAAAGACGTCTTCCATGTCGGAGTGTACCGTCTTCGTAAATTCACAACTCTGGTCTTCGTCCCGCTTCACATTCTGCCCTAAGCTGCTGAAGCTTAGAATCTGTTGATTGAGCTATCTTGATTCTCTCGACTATATTGGACTGAACTTGCATACTAGCCATCAATGCCACATTGGTAGGAAGAACTACTTCTATTTCCATCTTCTGAAGATCTGCTAATAACTCTGGTTGTGCTGTTAGAAAATAAGCTCATGCTCTTCTGCTCAACGCATCTGCAACTACGTTGGCCTTCTCAGGATGATACTGCAGGTTGATGTCATAATCCACCAGTAACTCTAGCCATCTTCTCTGGCGCATATTGAGATCATTCTGGGTAAACACATACTTATGACTCTTGTGGTCGGTGAAAATCTCCACCCGATCTCCATACAAATAATGCCTCCACAACTTGAGTGCAAAAACCACCGCAGCTAATTCCAAGCCATGGGTTGGGTAATTACTCTCATGATCATGAAGCTGACGTGACGCATAAGCTACTACCTTACCATGCTGCATCAAGACGCATCCCAATCCTCTGCCGGAAGCATCACAATAAACTGAAAATCCTCCAGTCCTATTTGGAAGCATGAGAATGGGGGCCATCATCAATCTTCGCTTTAACTTCTCGAATGAACTCTGACACTCTGCTGTCCAAGCAAACTGCACATCCTTGTGGGTCAACTGCATCAACGGTGCTGAAATCCGAGCAAAGTCTGACACAAATCGCCGGTAATAGCCGACCAATCCTAGGAAACTCTGAACTTCTGCGACGATGCTAGGTACTAGCCATGTCTATATAGCCACTATCTTCTGGGGGTCCACTTCTACTCCACCTCTGGTGATGATGTGACCTAAGTACGAAATGCAAACAAGCCAAAATTTGTACTTACTGAACTTCGCGTACAACTGGTGATCTCTGAGAATCTGAAGGACTATTCGGAGATGCTGCTCATGCTCTGCTTTATCCTTGCTATAGACTAAGATGTCGTCTAAGAATACTATCACGAACTGGTCCAAATAGGGCATAAAGATACGATTCATGGGTCCATGAATACGGCTGGCGCATTGGTCGCTCCAAATGGCATAACAAAGAACTCCCAATGTCTATATCTAGATCTGAATGCTGTCTTCGGGATATCTTGCTCTCTGACTTTGATCTGATGGTACCCTGATCGCAAGTCAATCTTCGAGAATACTGCTGCCCCACTGAGTTGATCAAATAAATCATCTATCCTTGGTAGGGGATATCTGTTCTTGATTGTTACAGAATTCAAGGTACGATAATCAACACATAATTTTGACGTACCATCCTTCTTTTTCACAAGAAGCATCGGGGCTCCCCAAGGTGATCCACTAGCACGAATGAATCCCTTGGTTCTGAGTTCTTCAATCATCTTGTACAGGATCTCCAATTCTGAAGGTATCATTTTGTAGATTCTCTTTGACACTGGTGCCATTCCTGGAATCAAATCAATGGTGTACTCTATTTCTCTCTCTGGCGGCATGCCTGGAAGCTCTTTGGGAAACGTATCGAAAAACTCTTCTACTATTCTGGGAAATTAAACTGCTTCTGCTACTGCCATCCGCAATACTGGTGGAGAAGGTTCTACTCCGCCTTTGGAAAATGAAAACTCTAGTTCGCCTGAAATACCAAAAATATTCCTACCAATATGGCAATCTATTCTTACGTATTTATCCTTCAACCAATCCATTCCTAGGACCACATAATAGTCGGCCATCGAAAATTCTATCAATCTAGCAGGAAATTCTCTACCGCTAACTACGATTCGATACGAGGAATAGACTCTATCTACCCCCACAAGACCGTTACCAGTAAGTATATTGAGCCTTACTGATAATGACTCGGGCTCCAGTCCTATCCGTGTTGCGAATCGTGCAGACATAAATGAATACGATGCACCCGAATCAAATAATACTGATGCTAGAAAAGAGTTGACGAGAATGGTACTTGCCACCACCTCACATGATGCCAATTATTCTGCCACGGTCAGAGCTATTGCTTGACCTTGTCCTCTTGGTGCTGGTCCCCTCTGTTAGCCCAATGATTATATCATGTGTTTTGAATATGGCTAATCAATTAAGTTTAACATAATGACATCACTAATATTCATGTAATCACTATCATGTTGCTACTTAAACTTAGCATTGTCTTAAATGTTCTATATCATATTGCTATACTTTGTATCATATTGTTCTATTTGTCTAACATATACTTGTAGACATGCAATAAGCATGATCAAGCTTTGTCAATCCAGGACATATGTAATAGAGTAATATTGATGGGCCAAAGATGGCGTTATACAAGAAGATTTCTCGGAACCACCCAACGACCTATCCGGGGCCTCGCATCGGAGGTTCCGCTGCCCGGTCAGCGGATAGGGGTCGAGGGGGCAGCGCCCCCCGTGGGGGTTCAGGGGCGAAGCCCCCTAAAGGTATTCAGATTTCCAGATCTGTTTATCTTTGGACGACCGTCGTCAGTGAAAAGGCGTCTTCAAGTTTGCTCAAATTTCAGAAGAAAGGCGTCATCAAAGGGCTCTTGGTTTTCCTATTTGATCAATGTATTTTTCCATATTTATTGAGTCTAGGAATACGATGTACACTGCATCGTACTGGCAAATAGGCTACCCAATAAACGTTTTCAAAATATCCTTTCATTTTGAAAACAAGCCCACTTACAAAAGCCCAAACTACTTCCTAACTGTTTGACTTTTCAAAAAGCCCAAAAACCAATTTGTAAAAACCCTGACAGAACTCCAGGCAAATTCGGCCCGAGTTCGTCCAAAGTTCGGTTAGTGAACGTTGCTTTTTGAACTTGGTCTTCTCGTAGTTACGGATCCCAACGAGATTTTCTCATAGAGTTCTGCCCGAATTCTGTCAGAATTCTGCCTTTGAAAAAACTATAAATAGAGAAGGATTTCGATCATTTCAATTCACTCATACACAAATTCACTTTTATATCTCTTCTATATAAGCCTACTACTTCTTCCAAAGTTTTCTGAGCTATTCATTTTCAAATCCCAAGCCAGTTACAATCCTCTAGTCGATTTGTCAGTGCGGTACGGTCTAGAAGTTTCAGAGTGATTGTAATCAGAGGCTTGATTGAAGATAGACACTTCACAATTGAAGTTGGTCGAGTACTTCGGATCAAAGCTCGCGTTGTAGAAGTTGCAAGAACTTCGGATGAAAACTTGTGGTGATTTTTCATAGTGGATTCAACTGGAAGCTAGAGTTCTTCCGACTGAACTAGTCCTCACAAGAGGAAAACCAGTATACATCCTTGTGTTTGCGTTTGCTCTCTATTCTCTACTTTTCATTGACATATCTGTGATAAATTATCTGTGATCTTGTTACTAACATTTTTTAAATAGCTAAATTTCGCTGCCTACTCTATTCACCCCCCTCTAGAGTATTGCGCTTTACAACTCGTTCCTACGATTGGTCTTACAATTGGTACAGAGCCAGTACTGCAACTAGAGGTAATATATTCTGATCCCAATTGTTCCTACAATTGGTATCAGAGCGGGTTCTCTTTATATAGGTATTATTATCATACCAATTGTTCCTACAATTGGTATCAGGGCAAGTGCTCCTTCTAGAGATATTATTGCAGGTACTCCTTATAGAGGTATTATTGCTTATACCAATTGTTCTTTTAATTGGTATTCCAGCAAGGACTCTATTATTTTGCTTAACATCCTTGGAACAGATCCTCATTACCAGAGCGGGTTATACAGGTAAAGCGAGGTAATATTGTTATTATATAATTGCTGTTACATAGATCACTATATCACATATGGCAAGTATGTACTTCACAACTGAAGAGCAATCCTCAAATAAACTCCCACTATTTGATGGAACAAACTATAGTTATTGGAAGACACAGATGAGCTTCTACCTGAAGTCTCTAGATTTTGACTTATGGTCAATTGTTGTCAATGGCTACAAAAAGCCTACTATCACTTCTATTCTCACATCCTCTATAATCAACAAGCCTTATTATAGTTACACGGAGGAAGAGAAGAAGTTAGCTAGCCTTGATGCAAAAGTTATGCATATATTTTATTGTGCTGTAGACACAAATATATTCAATCTTATTACTACTTGCACAACATCTCATAAAATTTGGAAAGTTCTTGAAGCTACTTATTAGTGCAGGTATGAAAGCAAAGCTAGCAACTCCAGAGAGAAGGATAGTCTTCATAATGATGTAAATATGTACATGACAAAATTGGGATTTAAGGTACAACACAATCCCTTATACGAAGAAGAGCCTGTATGTGACAACTGCAAGAAGATAGGCCACATCCAAGAAGATTGTACTACTGCTAAAAATGAGAGTCACTACGAAAGATCAAAAGAAGAAAGATCATCATCTCACAAGTACACTAGCACGAGCATATGGTGTGAAAGCGAAGCAAGCGATTCCAAAGAAGAAGAGAGGCCTCATCAAGCTGCAAATTTATGCTCAATGGCATTATCTAACGAGGTACAAAATAATTCTTTTTATGAAGAGAGTAAATTTTCTCATGATGAGTTATCTGATGCTTTCAGTGATCTATTAGAAGAACACAAGAAAGTATTAGATAAGTATAAGCAAGCTAGAAAGGATATTTTATCCTATAAGCGTGAGAATGAAAAAGCTTACTTGCTTATTGAATGATGCTAGAAATAGTTCTCCTTCTGATAATTCTACTGAGATTTCCACACTGAAGTTTAGATTGCATGAGGCACTTGATTGTATTGAGAAAAGCACTTAAGAAAATGCTAAACTTAAGAATGAACTAGAATCTGAAAAGAAGAAGTATTCTATTGCTTCATGTAGAATTGATACTTTTAATGCTAAGTATGATGAGATCTGTACTAACTCTAAAAAGTTAGAGATTAGACTGGAAAAGCAGGTAGAACAACCTACGACTCAGTCTAACACAAGACACGTAGCACATCACAAAGTCACACACGTCAGATCTTTTACAAAGGAAACAAGCAAAGCTAAAGCTTCACACAACCATGCTTTCTATTACAAGTATCCACGAAGATCATACCACACCACTGCACGTTCTCATACTACTGCACATAGAACTAATGTTAATTCTTTCTGTCATTATTGCGGTATGAATGGACACGTTTCTAATTGTTGTCAAATTAAAAAACTTGTTGATATGAACTTGTGTAAATGGGTTCCCAAAGCTAACAAATGTGGATCCAAGTATTGGATACCAAAGTCTTCACCTAATATTACAGGAGAATATTCTCATATTAAATAGAACCATAGAACATGTTGGTGATTGCAAAGCTACAAAGGTCATCTTCCATGCAATTGCACCAACAGAAGTGTGGTCACTAGAACCACTTCGGTAACATGCTTTCTAAATAGTTCTTAATATCTAGCATGTTCTTTTTGATGTCTTACTGCTAGCTCTCATTTATATCATTTTAAGTATTTATTATTTGAATCAATGTGAGACATAATCCTAGCTTGACTAACTGTTTAGCGTAAATGTTTAGTTCACACTATATTGTATTTTATTAGTGTGACACATTTATCTATGTATGCTCTTTATTTTAGTTTTATCCTTGAAGCATGCATAGGAGCTTTTTTTTGAGTTAATATGCTTTTGACTCTTCGTTTTTAATATTTTTTTAATGGTCACTTCTTACCAATTTGTCTTTAACATGTCGTATTTACTTTGATCAGTATTTTGTGAGCATGTATCTTTAGCACAAGTCTTCTACTTACTTGAAAAGTATATACAAATACTTTTATTTTAACCTTGTGTTTGCATAATATATTCAGCATTGATTCTCAAATTTTATTGTGATTAACTTCTTATGAATCAATTACATCTTTGTCTAATAAAGTTTATTTATGCATGTTTTTGATCTTGTGATAATTTTTTTGCTCGTTAATGATACATGAATAATTCATTATCATTTATATATTGCTGATATGTTTCTGATATTTTTTTTGTATAAATATCTTTATGGGGATATATGAGTTAAGTTCAAGTTCTATATTATTTTAAAAAGTAGTTTTAAACTTGTGCTTATCTCAAAATTAAGCTATTGATTTTTTTTAAACAAATTTATGTACTTCTTTTTATTAGCGTCTTCTTCAAAGCCTCTTTTATTGATGTATGTTTTTCTTGACTTTTTGGTTGACATTTTAGATACATGATATTTTAAATATCTTGATCTTGATAAACCATTGTTTGGGTATTTACTTCTCTTATATTTAGGGATTTTGGATTTCGATGATGTTCGATGATACTGCATATATTCCTTTGAATCTAAGTTCTTAAGAGTAGAGATCATTTTAGGAACAAGCCGAAAGGGTCCTTCTTCCATACAGGTGTAAATAGCCTGAAACGACACGGTGTACTAGTCTTCGGACTACCGCTAGCTGGGAACCGGCCCCTACAGCTAACCCGAAGTGATCAACACTTTATAGACTTAAGATTTATTAAGGTGTACTTGCAACTATCGTCTAGTTCTGGATCCAAGATACTGAACCCAGTCCCCTAGGTTCCAAAATACATCAGCGTATCTAAGTCCTATATTTTGATTTACAAATATTTTATATTTTATTGTTACCCAATGATTTTGTAGCACATATGGATTAATGTAATTGATACATTTTATACCGTATGCTATATTGTTCTAAGAATTTTAAGTCCATAGAATATAATTTTTTTTCATATTGCACTAATTCTTCTTAAATCCTCGGTTATTAAAGAAGAGATTTGTTTTGGGTACAAGCCTACAAAGGGTCTGTCTGTCACCACGACTACGGTCGAAGCGAAGCGGTACTTAAGTGTTCCCCGGTGAACCTCCGTTAGCTGGGACAGTACCCCTACAGCTAACTCAAAATTGATCAACGCTTTATAAACTAAAGATTTATTAAGATCTAGTTGCAATTGCTATCTGATGGATTTTGGATTTTAAATTTGATGGATAATATAATTTAATGATTTAATTTTACAAAAGGTAATATATATTGATCTTCATAGGTTAATGTTTGTCATCTTTTGATATATTTATTTTTTTGTCACTCTATTCTATATTTAAACTTGATTTGATCTTGTGACTACTCATTGAATATTATAGTCTTGTGATTTCGTCTTTAACTTGTGTAATATTCAATGATTTTGAGCTTTATATTATTATCTTCTTATTCAAGTTACTTACTGTCTACAACAGTAATTCTTTGCGGGGAGAAGTCAAACATATTGAATTTCTCTTTCTCGAAGCGTTTCTTCTCTTTAACCCTACGGTTATCCGATGGACACCGTGCTAAGGCTTTAAAAGGGAAGAAATGAACTTTGATAAGAAGACCTAATATTTTTGAATTAGTTTTCTACTTCTGAAAATATGTCTCTGAATTTTATTTTTAAAATTTTGTCAATACTATTATTTTTTGGATATAGCCATGTAAAAGTGGAGCAGTTAATTGTTTCAAATCAATTATCCCCTTGATATGCCATATATCTAGAATATATTTTTCTTTCGACATTTATCTGGTTATGTTTTCAAAATAAATTTATTTATGATTTATGGATTCTTTTATTGAAATTGTTTCCGTGATTCGAATCGCCTACTTTCAGTCTGAGGACTAAATGGACGCATTCGAACATTTATGTCACGCCCCGAAACCCGAATACTGGAGAGCGGGCGACAGACACGGCCAGCTACGTACATTGAAGTGAATCCCACTTCGCAATACGGTCACGGCTGTCTAGATGCATGAGGGTTTACTACAAGCCGTTAGTCTCTTAGGGTCAAGAACAAGCCTAGTGTCTCAATCTCAAGCAAACAAGTAAATGTAACAAGATGGTAGATCATCAGACATACAAAGTAAGGCGTCCCAAACATTACATATTCAGATGATCATGAAGCTAGTCATACAAAATATGAAGACTAGCAAGAGTTTAAGTCATACATGATCAACCCTAGGATTTGCCAATCATGTTACAGCCCGTAGGCAGACAGGAATGTAAAATTCAACACGAGCTAACACTTGTTCGGAGGCTAAACGCCTCAAAAGAATATTTTTATAATAGAGTGGGAGAGCAAAATAAAATCCACTCGTTGCCAGGATTCCTTCTAGTGGTCACCATTTGGCAGGAAGGCTGGGAGATCCTCGGAAGCTGCTCCAAAATCTGGCCATACAAAACCAGCTGGGTCAGACCCCAGGAAGAGCAAGTGCCACAAAGGAGGCTTCACTTAAGAACTAAAACCAGCACATTAGCACATAAAATCATGGATGAAATAACATAAGACATGAGTAGAGAAAACAGGATGATAAACGATAAGATAACTAAAGGACTATTCCGGTAACCAAGTTACAACCCGTAAACCAAACAAGGACCGGGGTTGTAATCCTTCACCTGAACAGAACTTAGTCTCAAACCAATTATCGATAAAGTAAAACATAACAATCATGTCCAGAGATAGCCATGTACTGGGTCTAGACGAGACTAGACAAGATGGGAATCCATTCAATCATTCACGACCAAGCAAGAGTACGGCTTGATAATTAACTAGCTAGGGTTATCACAAGCTTAGTTACTAGCAAGATGCAATGAGATATTCCTACGGCCACAAGCCCTGCAGACTATCCAGGTTATCCAGACGCAAGGTTCAAGCTTAGAGTTATCATGTCTTGTTAGGTGACTTGAGTGCAACACATGACAGTGTGCATAGTAATCGTTTCATAAAGTGTCCCACATGACATTGAGCTGGAAATGTGCCCTACTTGTCGGCAGGCTACAAGTCCATCAAGGAAGGCACCCAGATAACGGGATTGCTTGTAGACGGAATACCTCTCTATATGCTCTACTTGATCAATCTAGTCATTAACCTAGTCAGATTCGGTATGAATCCCTGACCGTGGTAACCAGGGATACATGTCCTAGACATGATGCAAGACAAGACGGGTAGCTTATACAAGCATATTCCATACAATCACCCACGGTGTCATGATGAGAATTTACTAGCAAGTCGAGATAGCCGTCGCAATAGTGTTCAAGATTACATGTCAAACTTATTTGTCAAGAGTGCGCCACGACGGGCCACAATCATGTCATGTTACTTGTTACGTGTTACTTGCCAGGAGTGCGCCTTAACAGGCCACTATCGAGTAGTATCATGCTAAGCCATATAACATATCTTGTCATGTTCATAGAGAAGTTCAGAATTAACATGGTACTAGCATTATAATCAAAAGAATTCCAAGTTACACAAGGGCTATTAAAATAAGGCAACTAACATGGCAAAGAATGCAATGGGCTGATGGAAGGCTATGCGGCCAGGGCGCATGAATTGTCATGCGGCCCAGAGTGGTCCCATGCAGCCCGATTGGTCTCATGCGGCCCAAAATGGTCTCATGCGGCCATATTAGTCCCATGCGGCCAGCTGATTGGTCCCATGCGGCCAGATTAGTCCTATGCGGCCAGCTGATTGGTCCCATGAGGCCCAATTGGTCTCATGCGGCCAGAATGGTCTTATGCGGCCAGATTAGTCCCATACGGCCAGCTGATTGGTCCCATGCGGCCCAATTGGTCTCATGTGGCCAGAATGGTCTTATGCGGCCAGATTAGACCCATGTGGCCAGATGATTGGTCCCATGCGGCCCAATTGGTCTCATACGGCCAGAATGGTCTTATGCGGCCAGATTAGTCCCATGCGGCCAGATTAACGTCTCATGCGGCCAGCTGATTGGTCCCATGCGGTCCAATTGGTCTCATGCGGCCAGAATGGTCTTATGCGGCCAGATTAGACCCATGCGGCCAGATTAGTCCCATGCGGCCCAATTGGTCTCATGCGGCCAGAATGGTCTTATAAGGCCAGATTAGTCCCATGCGGCCAGATTAGTCCCATGCGGCTAGCTTATTGATCACATACGGCCCAATTGGTCTCATGCGGCCAGAATGGTCTTATGCGGCCAGATTAGTCCCATGCGGCCAGCTGATTGGTCCCATGCGGCCCAATTGGTCTCATGCGGCCAGAATGGTCTCATGCGGCTCAATTGGTCTCATGCGGCCAGAAGGGTCTCATGCGGCCCAATTGGTGCAATTCAGCACTTGCATCAACTCCAACTGAGGAGAAGTTCATGGAAAACACCATGGCTTCCATGTTCCACCCAATCTACAATATGAGCCCAAATCCAGACTTTCATAAATCAATTTGGGGTAAAATGAAATTCTCTACAACATAGAACCATTGGTTTTCAAAAATATGCAAGTTTGATAGATCAAAACTCATAAAATTTGAAAATGCATCAAAGCTAGATCTACAAGAAATTAACCATGAAAATTGAAAATGCTAAGTACTAAAGTGTCTTAGAATCTTGTGAGGAAGAAGATGGAACAATAAAAATAGAGTTCCTCCATGAAACAAGTTGCACTTGCCTAAACTTCTCTTGATAGGTGAAGAAGTAATGGAGGAAGAAGAAGTAATAAATAAAGAGTAAAGAGGAGAGAGAAAGGGGTTTATAAATGGGGATGGTGGTAGGTGGAGGAGGGGGTTAACAAGTTGAACCATGGAATAAACCAAGCCAACCCAAAATAAATCAAGTTAAACCATGACATGCCATGATGAATCTAAACAGGATTAACCAAGAATTAGCTAGCAAGACAAGACAAGTAAAAATACTGGACAGGATCCGTACACGTATACTGGAAATACGTATACGAAAAATGGAGGTGACAACTCTACCCATCTTAAAAGAATTCCGTCCTCAGAATTTAATCAAGAGGCTAGAGATGTCGAACAAGCTATACTAATCACAGGCAAGTTATAACTAAGCAATCAAGCAATCATTCATGCACGCAATGAAGTTGAAGGCGTAAGGCATAAGAAGACATTATACTTTACGAGTCAAACATGTTGGGATATCGTGATCGGATATCATCCTCACGCTTCCATGTTGACTCGAGTGATGACCCCAAGCAACACGGACTAACTTGATAGTCTTGTTCTTGAGTATCTTCTCTCTCCGGTCCAATATGGATACGGGCATTTCCTCATATGAAAGGTTGGTACCAACAACCAATTCTGAATGATCAAGGACATGACTCGGATCTAGGATGTACCGTCGTAATTGGGATACATGGAAGACATCATGCACCTCACGTAGCAACGGTGGAAGAGCGAGACGATATGACACATCACCTACTCGCTCCAGGATGTCGAAAGGCTCTATATACCTAGGACTAAGCTTTTCCCGCACGCCGAAATGAATGACGCCACGGGTAGACGAGATCCTAAGAAATATATGATCGTCGACAGAAAATTCAAGGGGACGTCGATGGGAATCGGCCCAATGGCGCTGGCGATCTTGAGCAACTCGAAGATGGTCTCTGACTTGTCTGACAACCTCAATAGTCCGCGTCACCATCTCTGGTCCAAGCATTTGCCTCTCACCGATATCATCCCAAGCTAAAGGAGATTTGCATTTTCTGTCGTACAAGGCTTCAAAGGGTGTCATTTGGATACTGGCCTGGAAACTATTGTTATAGGAGAACTCCACGAGATGTAGGTGATCTTCCAACAAACTACCGAAGTCCATCGTATAAGATCGCAACATATCTTCAAGAGTCTGGATCGTAAGTCTGACTGACCATCTGTCTGCGGATGATATGCTGAACTGAATTTGAGACGGGTCCCCAAACTCTCTTGAAGACTCCGCCAAAAGTGCGAGGCGAATCTCGAATCTCTATCGGACACAATACTGACTGGTACTCCATACAATCTGACTATCTTCCTGAGGTACATCTCTGCGAGCTGATCCGTCGACTGACCGATTCTGAAAGGGATAAAATGAGCTACCTTCGTGAGTCTGTCAACTATAACCCAGATAGCATCTCTCCCAGCTGGGGATCTAGGTAATCCAGTCATAAAATCCATGGTAATGTGCTCCGATTTCCATTCTGGGATCGGTAAAGGTTGAAGAAGTCCAGCTGGCCTCTGATGTTCGGCTTTAACTTGTTGACAAACCAAACAACGAGAGACAAACCGGGCTATCTCCTTTTTTATGCCATTCCACCAAAAATGCTGACGGATATCTCGGTACATCTTCGTACCAACGGGGTGAATCGAATACTAAGAACTGTGAGCTTCTGCGATGATCTCCTGTCTGATATCTCTACTGGGTACACAAAGATGCCTCCCATGTCGGAGTGTACCATCTTCATGAATACATAGCTCTGGTCTCCACCCTGCTACAAATTCTGCCCTAAGCCGCTGAAGCTTAGAATCCACCGACTGACCTAACTTGATCCTCTCTACTATACTGGACTGAACTTGCATACTGGCCATTAATGCTACACTAGAAGGAAGAACAACTTCAATACCCATCTTCTGAAGATCTGCTAACAACTCTGGCTGCGCTGTTAGAAAATAAACTCCGGCCCTTCTGCTCAATGTATCTGCAACAACGTTGGCCTTCCCAGGATGATACTACAAGTTGATGTCATAATCCACAAGTAGCTCTAGCCTTCTTCTCTGACGCATATTGAGGTCCTTCTGGGTAAACACATACTTAAGACTCTTGTGGTCGGTGAAAATCTCCACCCGATCTCCATATAGATAATGCCTCCAAAGCTTAAGTGCGAAAACCACCGTTGCTAACTCCAAGTCATGGGTAGGATAATTCCTCTCATGGTCACGAAGCTGACGTGACGCATAAGCGATTACCTTACCATGCTGTATCAATACGCATCCCAATCCTGTACCTGAAGCATCACAATAAACTGAAAATCCTCCAGTCCCATCGGGAAGAGTGAGAATGGGGGCCGTCATCAATCTCTGCTTCAACTTCTCGAATAAACTTTGACACTCTACTATCCAAGCAAACTACACATTCTTGCAGGTCAACTGCGTCAATGACGCTGAAATCCTAGCAAAGTCTGATACAAATCGCCGATAATAGCCGGCCAACCCAAGGAAACTTCGAACTTATGCGACAGTGCTATGTACTGGCCATGTCTCTATGGCCACCATCTTCTGGGGGTCCACTTCCACTCCACCTCTAGTGATGATGTGACCCAAGTACGAGATACGATCCAATCAAAACTCGCACTTACTGAACTTCGCATACAACTGGTGCTCCCTGAGTATCTGAAGAACTACACGAAGATGCTGCTCATGCTCTGCCTCACTCTTGCTATAGACTAAGATGTCGTCTAGAAACACTATCACGAACTGGTACAAATAGGGCATGAAGATACGATTCATGAGGTCCATGAATACGGCTGGCGCATTGGTCGCTCCAAATGGCATAACAAGGAACTTCCAATGTCCATACCTCGATCTGAATGCTGTCTTTGGGATATCCTGCTCTCTGACTCTGATCTGATGGTACCCTGACCGCAAGTCAATCTTCGAGAATACTGCCGCTCCCTTGAGCTGATCAAATAAGTCTTCTATCCTTGGTAAAGGATATCTGTTCTGTTACAGAGTTCAAGGTACGATAATCAACACATAATCTTGACGTACCATCATTCTTCTTTCATAAGAAGCATCGGGGCTCCCCAAGGCAATCCACTAGCACGAATGAATCCCTTGGTTCTGAGTTCTTCAATCATCTTGTACAAGATTTCCAACTCTGAAGGCGCCATCCTGTAGACTCTCTCTGACACTGGTGCTGATCCGGGAATCAAATCGATGGTGAACTCTATCTCTCTCTCTGGGGGCATGCGTGGAAGCTCTTCGGGAAATACATCAGGAAACTCTTCTACTACTCTAGGAAACTGAACTGCCCCTGCTACCGCCATCCGCAGTACTGGGGGAGAAGGTTCTACTCCGCCTCGGAAAAATGAAAACTCTGGCTCACCAGGAATACTAAAAATAATCTTGCCGATATGGCAATTTATTCTAGCATACTGGTCCCTCAACCAATCCATTCCTAGGACCACATCATAATCGGCCATCGAAAACTCTATCAATCTAGCGGGAAACTTTCTACCGCTAACTACGATTTGATACGAGGAAAACACTCTATCTACTCCCATAAGACCGTTACCAGTAAGTATATTGAGCCTTACTGATAATGACTCGGGCTCCAGCCCTATCAGTGTTGCGAATCGTACAACATAAATGAATGCGATGCACCCGAATCAAATAATACTGATGCAGAAAAAAAGTTAACAAGAATGGTACCTGCCACCACCTCACCTGATGCTAACTCCTCCTCTACGGTCAAAGCCATCACTTGACCTTTCCCTCTGGGTGCTGGTCCCCTCTGCTGGAAACCTCTCTGGCGGTTCTGAATCTGAGCTTGGACCTGGGCATATTGCTGCGGTCGCTGCTGCTGGAACGCCTGAGCCTGAGGCGGCAATGGCCTCGAAGGCTGGTAGTACTGCTGCTGCACTGGTGCTGGTCCCCTTACCGAGGGACTAGTCTGGGCCGATGAGGATGAACCGGCTCTCTGTGGGCAGGACCCTATCATGTGATCTGATGCCCCATAAGCTAAGCACAATCCTTGTGCTCGGCGACATTCTGATACTACGTGCCCTGGCTTCCCACAATGAGTGCAGCCCATTGTGGAAGACTGCCTCCACTTCTGCTGCTGAGGGTACGTCGGATTCGAGTGCTGAACCGATGTAACTGATGCTGCCCTCCTCGGAGCTCCAATGGTCAAGGCCCTAGCTGCCGGGTCTGGGGCTGAAGACTGGTTCATCTGACCATGGGACCGCTTCCTTCTTCCAGTTCTGTCCACAATTCTCTGCGAAGTATACTCATGCATCTTCGCTGCTCGCAAGACGGCATCGAATGTCCGATGCTCAAACTGCTCCACTGCTAGAATAATCTCTAGGTGGAGTCCCTGCTGGAACCGCTATGCTCGATCGAACTCGGTTGCCACCAAAGTGGGAGCAAACCGACTCAGTCTTAAAAATTCGGCCGCATATCCATCGACCGTCCTGCTCATCTGCCTGAGATTGGTAAATCTCGTCTGTAGGTCGTGCCGAGCTACAGCATCGAAGTACTTGATCTGAAACTTGTCACTGAATACCGCCCATGGAACAGGCGTCGCCAACCCAACTGCTATCATCGCCCACCAGGTGCGGGCTAGGTCCAATAACTGTAGACGCACCACAGCTACCTTCTCTCCTTCTGGAGTCTTGGCTGTATCTAAGATGATCTCGATGTCCTGGAGCCACGCATCAGCTGCAATAGCGTCCTCACTACCATCGAAGAAAGGAGGGTTCAGACGCTTGAAACTGCTAGCCGTACTATTCCCTTGATAACCAACACGACCCATGGCATCTTGTATTGCCTGGTACAGGGCATCGCCCCGACGATCTTGAGATGCTAGCAATGTCCTGATGAGACCCACCAAGGTGCCATCATCAGGTCCTGCAGGCTGGACTGGTTGAACTGGTGGCTCTTTACCCCCAGTAGGCATGACTCTGGAGGCTGCTCCTGAATGCTGGGCTTGATCTCCAGGTTGCTGCTGGTCCATGGGAGGTGCTCCGCCATGCCGATCGGTAGGACCAGGAACAATGTCGTTGAATAAACGACATAGAGAATAATAAGGAAGGACCATGATAGATCAAGGATATAAGCATGTGATCAGATCAAGATTTCAGGAAGATTAGAAGACACGAGTAGAGATCAAGGGCGAGTGCTGATTGAGACATCTATCAGGTAAAACCCTCACACATCTTGATTTACAAGACCTGTATGGGCCACCACCTAAACCGTGTCACGCCCCGAAACCAGAATACTGGAGAGCGGGGGACAGACATAGCCAGCTACGTATATTGAAGTGAATCCCACTTCGCAATACGGTCACGGCTGTCTAGATGCATGAGGGTTTACTACAAGCCATTAGTCTCTTAGGGTCAAGAATAAGCATAGTATCTCAATCTCAAGCAAACAAGTAAATGTAACAAGATGGTAGATCATCAGACATACAAAGTAAGGCGTCCCAAACATTACATATTCAGATGATCATGAAGCTAGTCATACAAAATGAGAAGACTAGCAAGAGTTTAAGTCATACATGATCAACCCTAGGATTTGCCAATCATGTTACATTCCGTAGGCAGACAGGAATGTAAAATTCAACACAAGCTAACAATTGCTCGGAGGCTAAACGCCTCAAAAGAATTTTTTACAATAGAGTGGGAGAGCAAAATAAAATCTACTCGTTGCCAGGATTCCTTCTAGTGGTCACCATCTGGCAAGAAGGCTGGGAGATCCTCGGAAGCTGCTCCGAAATCTGGCCATACAAAACTAGCTGGGTCAGACCCCCAGGAAGAGCAAGTGCCACAAAGGAGGCTTCACTTAAGAACTAAAACCAGCACATTAGCACATAAAATCATGGATGAAATAACATAAGGCATGAGTAGAAAAAATAGGATGATAAACGATAAGATAACTAAAGGACTATTCCGGTAACCAAGTTACAACTCGTAAACCAAACAAGGACTGGGGTTGTAACCCTTCACCTGAACAGAACTTAGCCTCTAACCAATTATCGATAAAGTAAAGCATAACAATCAGGTCCAGAGATAGCCATGTACTGGGCCTAGACGAGACTAGACAAGATGGAAATCCATTCAATCATTCACGGTCAAGTAAGAGTACGGCTTGATAATTAACTAGCTAGGGTTATCACAAGCTTAGTTACTATCAAGATGCAATGAGATATTCTTACGGCCACAAGCCCTACAGACTATCCAGGTTATCCAGACGCAAGGTTCAAGCTTAGAGTTATCATGTCTTGTTAGGTGACTTGAGTGCAACACATGACAGTGTGCATAGTAATCGTTTCATAAAGTGCCCCACATGACAGTGAGCTGGAAATATATCCTACTCGTCGGCAGGCTACAAGTCCATCAAGGAAGGTACCCAGATAACGGGATTGCTTGTAGCCGAAATACCTCTCTATATGCTCTACTTGATCAATCTAGTCATTAACTTAGTCAGATTCGGTATGAATCTCTGACCGTGGTAACCAGGGATACATGTCCTAGACATGATGCGAGACAAGACTGGTAGCTTATACGAGCACATTCCATACAATCACCCACGTCATGATGAGAATTTACTAGCAAGTCGTGATATCCGTCGCAACAGTGTTCAAGATTACATGTCAAACTTACTTGTCAAGAGTGCGCCACGACGGGCCACAATCATGTCATGTTACTTGTTACGTGTTACTTGCCAGGAGTGTGCCTTAACAGGCCACTATCGAGTAGTATCATGCTAAGCCATATAACATATCTTGTCATGTTCATAGAGAAGTTCAAAATTAACATGGTACTAGCATTATAATCAAAAAAATTCCAAGTTACACAAGGGCTATTAAAATAAGGCAACTAACATGGCAAAGAATGTAAGGGACTGATGGAAGGCTATGCGGCCAGGGCGTATGAATTGTCATGCGGCCCAGAGTAGTCCCATGCGGCCCGATTGGTCTCATGCGGCCCAAAATGGTCTCATGCGGCTCAATTGGTCTCTGTAACACCCAGTTTTCCAGATGAGGGTATTTTGGTCATTTTTAAAAAATTTAGAATTTAATTTGAATTATTATTATTATTTGTAATTAATGTGATTTTTGAGTGATTTTTAGAATAATTGTTTTGGTGTTTTAGAGACTTTGACTTAAGTTGACCTTGTAGACTAACCTAGTGGCTAACCTAGGTCTTGACTAAGAGATTAGGATTTGAGAACCTAGGTTGACTTAAGTTCATGAGGATGAACTCATTTGGATTAATTTGGTGAAATTAGGAGTTAGTTTGATATGGAAATGGCTTGTGAAGTCACAAGTCATTTTATGACTAATAGGCTTAATGGCCCATAGCCCACACCCATTGAACCAAGCCCTAACCCTAGAAATTCTGAATAGCCTCTATGGTCAGCCCCTCCCCTATTTATATGCTCTTAAAACTAGGGTTGCCTCTTTAGGAAACTTGCCATTTGGAAGATGTGAGTCCCCAACTTTGTAAATCCTTAGAAAATCCATTTCTTCTCCAAATTCCTTCAAATAAATTGCAATAGGACCTAATTCCTGTGTTCTTGCTGTTGGTAATAAGTTTTGACAGGAAGGAAACAATTTGGAGAGCTTTTGGTGGTTTGAAAGATCCTTCTCTTTGGAGCTTTTTGGGAGCTTGTACACCTATAGGTATAATCCTATTTAATGCCCTTTAATTCTGTCAAAAATCATTTTAGGGATGCCCTAGCCCTCACCTAACAGTAGGATAGGCTAACCCTAGGTTTTGGACCCATTTCGTGTCCGTATCGGACACGTATCAGGGAGTAGTCTAGGTGTTCGACGAAATGTCTCAAAGGACATTTCGTTCGAGATTTTCGATTCTAAATGAAGCAAAAATTAGTCCTAGGTGTCATCTAAGGATTCCCAGTGTCGTGTGCTGTATTGTGTGTCGTGTCGAGTCGTGGGGACACGGAAACACGCGAGTCGGGGGCGTGCGCGCGGCACTATAGCTCCCCTGCTACTCGGGGGCTACTGCGCGCTGGACACGCGACTTCGACACGTGATTTTTGGCATAGGGATAGAGACACTGACTGACACGAGGCTCGCAAAGTTTCACGAGTCCTCGTGTCGTGTCGGACACGATATTCAGTGTGCACGGGGCAGCCACTGGTGCGTGCGTGGGCTGTGTGTATATTCTGATGTTTAAATCGATTTTGAATGTTTTAAATTATGTTTAAATGATTAAATAGATCCTAAATATCATGTTTTAACCCTGTTACATTATGTTACATATTAGTTTTAGGTTTAATATTGTATATTGGATTCGAACATGAGAATGGGGGTTATTTCTGAAACTCACTGATACAGTGAGTTTCCAGTTTTGAAACCCATCTATTTTTTTCCCTGTGTTTATGTTGTTTTTCACTAAGGATGATTCCCACAAGTTACATCTCATATTAGCTTAGTTTTTGCATTCAATTAAAGGCCTTTGGTTGTGAATTTTATGTTTGGACTTTTGAGTTCATTGTCGAATTTGTACAAAAACCTGAGAATGTATTTCAAAATTGAGATTTCCTCCTCATTTGATTTGTATAGGCTGTTAAATGATTATTGAGTGTGAGTTTTAGTTGTGTTTCTGTTTCAAACCTGAAGATAATTCTTGACTATATTTCAGTGGTGAATTGATTTCCTTCTATTTTCCATGTTCAATTACTGTTAACTGTAATCTGAGATTGAATGATTTCCTTCTTAACTGAGAATTCAATTATAGGTTTATTTGTGAACTTGGGATGGCTTTTGTAACCTGAGATTTAGGTTCTGTCTTTTAAGACTGTTTTGAATGGGACTTGTGTTTCCCATGCTTATATATAGTTCAGTGGTAGGATTGGGGGAAATGTTCCTGTTAACTGGGAGTTAAACTTTCTTTCACTGTTAAGGCTTAACCTGGAATTAGTGATGTTTCAGTCCCTTTTACTGGTTTTATTAACCTGAGCTTTTGTCCCAAAAACCTGGAAAGGATTTTGGTGTTCCCAGTTTTCAAAACCTGGGATTCAAAATCCTGTGAATGCATTTTACTTTGGACTGTTGGGGTTAGTCAAACCTGAAACTGACAGTCTAGAAACCTGAGTTTCATATGTATATAACCTGAGTTTCACTGCTATGTAAAACCTGGGAGTATTGGAACTGAGTTCCTTTTGTTCTTCTTTTTACTAAATTTTGATTCATGAATTGTGTCAACTTGAGAGTAGTCTTAAAAAACATATTATTAGATTGGTTCACTGATTTCCCTTCTTTGAATTCAATGTTGTACTGTTATGAGCTAATGATTTCCCTGTTTAGTGTAAACTGCCAAAACCTGAGAATGGTTTTCACCATATTATTAGAATGTTCACTACTTCCTTTTCATTTACTGCAATGTGTCTTCTTAGAACCTGAGAAATGGGTCATTGGGTGGTAATTTCAGTTCTTTGTAAAACCTGGGTTCCAGTTCTTTTTGAACTATTGTTATTGATCTTTAACCTGGGGTTTGATTTGGGGTTCAGTTCTTGAATAACCTGGATTCAAATATATATCAATGGGACTGAAGTTCTCTGTTAACCTGGGAATAACTTAATGTTGGTTGAATGTTAATATGTTGTGAACTGAGTTAGTTCCTGTTAAATTCAAGTTGTTCTTCTTCATTACCTGAGAATAGCTTAACCATATTAATTAGTTTGTTATCTGATTTTTTCCTTGTCCTTGATTTCTGAGTTTTATTCATAACCTGGGAATGATTCTAAACTGTTTTAAATCGAATTCCTTCTCTTTTGATTGACAAGAACATGAGTACATTACATTGATTCAACTGTTCCTTTCTAATGGGCTAATCTGAGTTCACATCAATTGATTCCAATGAATGTACTGCAAACTGAACTTTTCATGTTTATTTGTAAACTGCTATTGAACTATTGCTTACCTTAAATCTGAAATGAGGAATATCATTATTATTACTGATTGGGACTTCAGCTATAGGAGATTGTTATGAGTTGGTGCCCCCTCTTAAACTGTAAACTGATTTCCTTTCCTTTCCCTTTCTGTCACAATGCACTGATTATCCTTAGCCCTGTTTTTCATGTCTTGAACATTACCCCACACATATACTTGTGTACTCCTTCTTGTATATATATATAATATACATGCTTGTAGTATTATTTAGTTTCCTATATATATTAGTTATATATATTGATGTGTGAAATGTATATGTGTATGAGATAGGCTATATATATTGGGTAATAGGATGTATTATGATGTTGGGTGATAGTGTATAGGCATGGCTTGGTTATGTGTACTTCTCTAATTAGATTACCTATATACCAATATGTGTATGGGTGGGCTTGGCATAGTATTGCCTAGTTAGTCATAGTATAACCTAGAATAGTTTGGTTAGACCTAGATTAGACTAGCTTGACCTAGATTAGACTTGGTTGACCTAGTTTGACTTTTAGGGTTGACCAGAGTTGACCAGGAGTTGATTTGGGTCTAGATTGACCTAGTTTCATGTAGAATGCATTAATCTGCATTGTATTATCATTGTAGACTCATAGTGACTTGTACTGTTCTATAGGAGACAGACACCACTCCTCGGACAGTCTATATTCTCTCAGATTCACCGGTTACAGGCGAGTACATTCTCTGATCATTTCATATCTTGTTTAGGATTATATTCCTGCTTTAGATTACTTTACATGATGCTGACACGTTGGAAACACGGATTAGTACTATATGGATCTGGTTGTGCGATGTTATCCCCCTTAGCGGATACATCGGGTATTCGTGTTCGTGTGCTTTATCGGGAACATCGTGTACTCTTTGTATTTGTTACATTCGTGTACGAAACGTGTGAATCGTGTATAATCATGTATTCACATGACCTTCGTGTACAATAACATAACGTAGCTGGATCCTTGTGTATTGATTAGGGCGGGGGAGTAGAAGTGGTTATGTATTCAATCTAGTAGATTACTCGTGTACAAACCTCTGTAGATTACTCGTGTACAACATTCGTGCCGTCTACATAACCATCTTGTGCTCTGAATCACTAGCACTGTTAGTTCTCTATATATTGTAGCTATTTACTTACAGTCTCTCTTTTTTTATCATATTACTTCTTCAGATCCTGTATCTTACTCTCTAGCATGTTTATATTTCCTAACCAGTTATGATTTTGTTGAGATGTACTGTACTCGCTCCTGTCCTGACTGGACCTGTTGAAAATTTTACAGTGAATGATGAGGCTTTGGTGTCTATCCCTCTTGGTGCAGCAATAGACATCACTAGTGACTTGGACCTGATAGCAGTTGATGATACTTCTCTAGATTAGGGTTGTCTTTACTTTCTGGATCACTGTATTTAGATTCTGGAATATTTCTGAGTTATGTATTTATTTTAGTCACTTAGAATTCTGGATTTGTATCTCTGTGATGTTACATTCCTGGATGTTGTCTATCTTTATCTTTCTATCTCATTCCTGTTCTATCCTAGATGTGGTTGAGTTATATTCTGTTATGTCACCCCATTCCGGGAGTATAACTGTATATTACCCTTATCTGTTAGATGTTATGACCTAGGACAGCATTCTACCGCCGACACTACGGCGTAGGCTGGACGTACCCACGTCACGTGCCCTTAATCTAGGGTGCGGGTCGTGACAGTCTCATTCGGCCAGAAGGGCCTCATGCGGCCCAATTGGTGCAATTCAGCACTTGCATCAACTCCAACCGAGGAGAAGTTCATGGAAAATACCATGGCTTCCATGTTCCACCCAATCTACAATATGAGCCCAAATTCAGACTTCCATAAATCAATTTGGGATAAAATGAAATTCTCTACAACATGGAACCATTGGTTTTCAAAAAAAAGCAAGTTTGATAGATCAAAACTCATAAAATTTGAAAATGCATCAAAGCTAGATCTACAAGAAATTAACCATGAAAATTGAAAATGCTAAGTACTAAAGTGTCTTAGAATCTTGTGAGGAAGAAGATGGAACAATAAAAATGGAGTTCCTCCATGAAGCAAGTTGCACTTGCCTAAGATTCTCTTAGTCGGTGGAGAAGTAATGGAGGAAGAAGAAGTAATAAATGAAGAGTAAAGAGGAGAGAGAAAGGGGTTTATAAATGGGGACGGTGGTAGGTGGGGGGTTAACATGTTGAACCATGGAATAAACCAAGCCAACCCAAAATAAACCAAGTTAAACCATGACATGCGATGATGAATCTAAACAGGATTAACCAAGAATTAGCTAGCAAGACAAGACAAGTAAAAATACTGGACAGGATCTGTACACGTATACTGGAAATACATATACGTAATAAATTCCACATTTTTGAAAAGTCTTTCTGATTTCTCTCTGATTTTTTGAATATGTCAATTATTCGCATTAAAGACAGCTTTCAAAAATCTTTTACTTACATGAAATAATTTGTGTTATATTTTTTATTGAAGACATATTTTCTATTTCTTTTTCTTGCCTAAAGATGATATTTGTTTTGAGTTTGGAATTTTATATGCATTTGATCAAAAAAAAAGGATGCATATCTTGGATATCCCTTAGATCTTGTGATTATTTAGTTTATCTATTTTATGCATATAAATTATTTTTGAACTACATACGCATATTTTAAGGGGGAGCAAACTTAATTATTTTAATTCTTTTATGCCCTTAATATGTGGTATACCTAGTTCATCATGGATATATTGTCTTATTTAAATATCTTGTTGAGTTGATCATGATATTTGGATTTGTAAATATATGATTTTATTATTTATTTTTAATTCTCTCATTCGAGTTTCTAAAAGTTATCTTGTCAAATATATTTAATTATCCATATTTGATTGAGTTTAAAATTACTTTTGGCATTTCTTATTGAGATTTTATCTCAAAGTTCATGATTATCTATATTTAGACTGATCATACTTTACGGGGGAGCATTCAAGTCGACTGAATTTCTCCTTCTTAAGTATTTTGTCTTCATTACCTTCATGTTTATCTAATGGACATTCATATATCATGCTAAGGTAATTGAATTCAAATGCATGAACTTTGGCATAGATTTTGCATAGATTCTAGTATACGTATCCTTATTTCTTTTCGATGATTATACACTTTATGGAATTGATTTACTAATTTGTATGGGCAAATTATAAATCTTTTTTTTTTTTGTGATCATTGTTGAAGTCTCATTATATTTTTGATTCTTTTATATACTAGATCTGCGCATTTCTATTCCTCATGATTTATTTATGACCAATGATTGATTCCTACTATATTGATATATTTGTTTGTCTATTTCAAAACACAATTTGATGAACAAAATGAGTTTTGAATGTCATTTTTGGATTTTTTGTTGGTAAACTATGTATTGATTGATTTTAATGTTTTTTTCAACCAACTATGTTGTGTTTTGATAAGTTTTCTACTATAGTTATGCAATTTTCTAAACCAGTCGTTACACTGTTCTCCTAATCCTTGTTCATGATTATGCTTTTGGCTTCCTCCTTTACTTATGCTTGAGTTCATTTTAGCTCTAATTACGGGAGAGCTTGTTTTTGATCATTTCAAAGGGGAAGAAATAAGTTTAAGTCAGCACACAATATTCCAGTATTATGTGTTTATTAGTGATACATGCATCTATTGTATATATTAAACTTAAAGGATTTGCCATAATCAAAAAGGGGGAGATTGTTAGCCCAATGATTATATCATGTGTTTTGAATATGGCTAATCAATTAAGTTTAACATAATGACATCACTAATATTCATGTAATCACTATCATGTTGCTACTTAAACTTAGCATTGTCCTAAATGTTCTATATCATATTGCTATGCTTGTATCATATTGTTCTATATGTCTAATATATACTTGTAGACATGCAATAAGCATGATCAAGCTTTGTCAATCCAGGACATATGCAATAGAGTAATATTGATTGGCCAAAGACGGCGTTATACAAGAAGATTTCTCTGAACCGCCAACGACCTATCCGAGGCCTCGCATTGGGGGTTCCACTGCCCGGTCAGCGGACAGGGGTCGAGGGGGCAGCGCCTCCCGTGGGGGTTCGGGGGCGAAGCCCCTGAAAGGCGTCTTCAAGTTTGCTCAAATTTTAGAAGAAAGGCGCCATCAAATGGCTCTTGGTTTTCCTATTTGATCAATGTATTTTTTCATATTTATTGAGTCTAGAAATACGATGTACACTGCATCGTACTGGCAAATAGGCTATCCAAGAAACATTTTCAAAATACCCTTTCATTTTGAAAACAAGCCCACTTACAAAAGCCCAAACTACTTCCAAACTGTTTAACTTTGCAAAAAGCCCAAAAACTAATTTGCAAAAACCCTGACAGAACTCCAGGCGAATTCGGCCCGAGTTTGGCCAGAGTTCAGCCAGTGAACGTTGCTTTTTGAACTTGGTCTTCCCGCAGTTACGGATCCCAACGAGATTTTCTCATAGAGTTCTGCCCGAATTCTGTCAAAATTCTGCCTTTGGAAAAACTATAAATAGAGAAGGATTTCGATCATTTCAATTCACTCATACACAAATTCACTTTTATATCTCTTCTCTATAAGCCTACTACTTCTTCCAAAGTTTTCTGAGCTATTCACTTTCAAATCCCAAGCCAGTTACAATCCTCTAGTCGATTTGCCAGTGCGGTACGGTCTAGAAGTTTTAGAGTGATTGTAATCAGAGGCTTGATTGAAGATAGACACTTCACAATTGAAGTTGGTCGAGTACTTCGGATCAAAGCTCACATTGTAGAAGTTGCAAGAACTTCGGATGAAAACTTGTGGTGATTTTCCATAGTGGATTCAACTGTAAGCTAGAGTTCTTCCGACTGGACTAGTCCTCACAAGAGGAAAGCCAGTATACATCCTTGTGTTTGTGTTTGCTCTCTACTCTCTACTTTTCATTTACATATCTGTGATATATTATCTGTGATCTTGTTACTAACATTTTTTAAATAGCTAAATTCCGCTGCCATCTCTATTCACCCCCCTCTAGAGTATTGCGCTTTACAACTCGTTCCTACAATCGGTCCTACACCCTCTGCTGGTGACCTCTCTGCCTGTTCAGAATCTGAACCTGGGAATATTGTGAGCCTGAGGCAGCAACGGCCTCGGAGGCTGGTACTGCTGCTGTTGCACTAGTGCTGGACCTCTAACCGATGGACAGGACCCTATCTTGTGGTCCGGTGCCCCACAAGCCAAGCACAATCCATGTGCTCTACGACACTCTGAAACCACGTGTCCTGGCTTCCCACAATGGGTGCAACCCATTGCGGAAGACTGCTTCTGCTTCTGTTGCTGAGGGTACGTCGGTGTCGAGTGTTGAACCGACGAAACTATGGTCACCCTCCTAGGAGCTCCAATTGTTAAAGCCCTAGCTGTCGGGGCTGGTGCTAGGGGTGAGCATTATTCGGTTTTGAACCGAAACCGAACCGAACCGAACCGAATAAGGGATTCGGTTCAGTTTAAAAAAAATTGGTTCGGTTTTGGTTTTAAAAATACTAAATTTTCTTATTCGGTTTCGGTTTTCGATTTCGGTTTCGGTCCAAAACCGAAAACCGAATAAGAAAAAAATATATATATATATATATATATATATATATATATATATATATATATATATATATATATTTTGGAAAACTGTTACCTTTATTGATAAAGAGGGTAATGAGTACATCCGACCTCATGGTAACAAGTACAAAAGAAAGAAAACAAAATAAAAGCACTACTCTAAAGTCCAATGTGGAATAGCCGGAAGGTGACAACAACTCGAAAGCGACTTCCGAAACTGTCTCTTCACCTCCCGAACCAAGAAGTCTGCTCCAGCACCACGTCCTTCATAAGGATGCTTGTTCCTGTTCTTCCAAAGCACCCAAATTATCGCTCCTGCCAGTGATCTCCGATGATGACTACCCGGACCCCGCCACCATCTTTGAAGAAAGACCAGAAAGTCACTATGCATCGTGCCTTGAAGAAACTCCAGAAAGCAGACCATACCGTCATAGCAAGATCCCCATGGAAAAATAAATGCTGAAGGTTCTCCCCATGTCCAACCTGACAGCAATGACACCTGGAAGCCAGATGGAAGCCAATCTTCTGAAGGATGTCATCAGTAGGAAGCCGGTTATGACAAACCCGCCACATCAGAATGCTCCACTTTGCCGGAATACATTTGCCCCAGATATTAGAGAAGAGTGGTGATGTAGGGTGAGTAGTCCGACAACATCTCCAAGCCGCAGCCAACGTGAAAGAACCTTTCCGCTCACCCCAAGCCAGAGAATCAGGAGCCGCAATACAAGTCAGATTCACCTCTCGGAGCCGCCCCGCTGCCTCTACTCCGAACTGATCCGAAAACAAAGACAAATCCCACCCAGAAGCTGTCCAAAAAGAACGAATAGCCGGACCACCATTATCAGAATTTCTTGCCCTCGAATCTCTGATCTTTCTTCCCCTATCCGAAAGAACCCGAACAATCACCGTACGTGGGGAAAGAATCACCCTTCTCCCGGCCAATCTAGCCGACCTCCGAAGCTCCCCAGTGCCCAAACCGACATCAGCCGACTCCCTCACCTGTGTTCGACTCCGCCCCCGAGGCCGTATCCCCGTGCCGCGCCTGGTCCCAGAAGTCACTCCCCCAGCCGGTGGAATAGAAACACTATCCAACCGAGGCCTCCCGGAATCCAAGCCTCACACCTCGCTGAGCCGGCACCACGCCCAGGTCTAAGCGAGATAAACGGTTCCGTCAATTTCCTCCCCCGCAAAATCCGTCGCCAAATATGGGAGCACTTAGAAGTCATAAACGCATCACAAGGATGACGCTTACGAAAGTACTTCGATTTAAGAAGCTCCATCCAAAGGCCCTTCCCATGCTTCAACTTCCACCACAGCTTCATAGAGAATGCATCCATAATATCATTCAGGCACTTGATCCCGAGGCCTCCTTCGGACTTAGTCCGAGTGACGAACCGCCATGCCAACCAACTCCTCTTAGCCACCCCATCCTTGCTACCCCAGAAGAAAGCCGCAAACATCCTCTCAATCGTCCTGAGAACGGCCCGGGGAGGACAACAAGCAGCCAATGTGTACATGGGGATAGAAGAAAGAACATTCTTAATGAGGACCAACTTACCCCCTGGAGAAAGAATCTTGTTCTGCCAACCCGTAAGCTTCGAGCAAATTTTATCCAGCAAATAGGTAAACATCCCCGCATTCCTTCTCCCGCAAGATAACGGGCAACCCAAATAAGAGAATGGCAAGGTACCGGTACTAAATCCGAAGAGAGAAGAAATAGTCCGAGCATGATCCACACCCAATGGTGTCGCAGTATAAAAGGCGGATTTAGAATAATTGATCTTCTGTCCAGAAACAGCCTCATACCTAAGCAGTACTTGCTGGAGAGCACGTAATCCAGTAATATCCTCCGAAGTAAAGATAAGAACATCATCCGCATAAGCCAAGTGTGAGATACACGGTCCCCCAATCGGAGTGTGAAATGAAGATCGCCTATTGGATTCTTGAAGAAGCTTGAGGTTCCGAGATAGTACCTCCGCAGCAATAATGAAGAGAGCCGGGGAGAGAGGATCCCCCTGCCGGATCCCTCTAGACGCCGAAAAAAAATCTGTAGGAGCGCCATTGAGAAGAATCGCATACCGTGTATCCGCCAGGAGACGATAAATAAGATCACAGAAGACCTCATTAAAACCAAATCTCCGGAGGACCCTCAGGAGGAAATGCCAGTTAACTCTGCCATAAGCCTTCTGCATGTCCAGCATAATAGCAACATTTCCACCATGGTTGGGTTCCCTCATCGAAGCCACCATATCCTGGGCAATAATGATGTTGTCCACAATCTCTCTCCCCTGAACAAAAGCACTTTGCTCCGGTGAAATAATTTTGGGAAGGTATTCCCGCAACCTGCATGCAATGATTTTGGAGATAATTTTGTTACAGAAATTGCAAAGGCTAATAGGCCGGAAATCAGAAAGGTTCCTCGGGTGCTCGACTTTGGGGATAAAAAATAAAAAGGTATCCGAAACGGAAACCGGAAGACGTGCACCCAAGAAAAACGAACCAACGGCTTCCTCCACATCCGCAGCAATAATGTCCCAACAAACTGAGAAGAATCTCCCAGAAAAGCCATCCGGTCCGGCGCCACTAGCCGGGTCCATCCCTCGAACAATCTCCAACAGCTCCGCTTTGTCAGGTCTGCGAAGAAGATCAGAATTATCCTCCATAGAAATGATACTAGGGATGACATCGAGGAAGGCGTCCTCATCAGAAATAGGCTCAGCTCTAAACAGCTTCGAGAAGAATAAAGAAGCCTCCGTCGCAACCTCCTCGGAAGACCCAGTTTCTGATCCATCAGCCCGTATACTCTTCTGAATATCCGCCTTTCTTTGCCTGCTCCTGGTGCACTCATGGAAAAAATGAGTATTCTTATCTTCTTCCAGATCCCATTTCAATCTGGCTTTTTGTTTCCAGAAAGACTCCTCAACCTGGACCTTTTGCTTCAATCTGGCAACGGCCTCCATCCAGGAAGCCCTCCCCCTCTCCGAAGGATGAAGCTCATAATCCTGCTCCGCCGCCAAGGCAGCGTCCTCGGCCCGACGGACCTCCTGAAAAACATCTCCGAAACCTGAACACCATCCAGCCAGCACATGCCCCGTCGTCCTCAAGCGCATGCCCAACCTTTCAAGCGCATCATAATGCCAACATGAATTCCATGCCCGAGCCACAATCTGAAGAAAATTCGGATGAGAAGTCCAGAAGTCAAGAAAACTGAAGCCTCTGCGCATAGGGGGAGAAGCTGGCTGGCAGGATATCAAGAGAGGAGAATGATCAGATTCTGCCCGATTAAGGTGCTCGCAAGAAACCTGAACACCATCCAACCAACTACCCGTCACAAGTAACCTATCGAGACGGGAACCCTGTCGATCAAGCCCCGTCTGCCCGTTCACCCAAGTATAGATGCTACCTCTGTAACCGACATCGGATATCCCGGCAGCCAACTGAAAATCGAGGAAGTCCGCAATGGCCCTCGTGTCAGGAGGTCGGCCTCCAAACTTCTCATCCGGAGATGCAATGATATTGAAATCCCCGCCCACCGCCCAGGGCATGGCAATGTCCCTAGCTTGAACGTCCAGAAGATGCCTCCACATAGTCCTCCTCCCCTGCCGTGTCCCTGCACCATGCACTATAGACAACCGCACCGGAAGCGAAAAACAACTCAAAGAAAGCTGCACCGTGATAGCCTGATCACAGGAGTCAGAACAAATGACTCCGAGACCCGATTTACAGAAAACCCAAATATTACCCTTATCATTGCAAAAGCTATCATCAAAACCCAACCTCAGTTGATAAGAAAGAAGCTTAGAGGATATCACCTTGGGTTCAATAATGGCAAGAACCTGAATAGAGTTGGTCCGACACAAGGACCTGAGACGGGATAAGGTAGCTCTGTTCGCCGTCCCACGAACATTCCAA